>LXHY01000121.1:0-175084 GCA_002093855.1 Fusarium praegraminearum | reverse complement strand
TATTATTATTATTATTATTATACCCATGACCTCATTGTATTATAAATTTAGCGTGTTCTTGAACGAACAGTTTGGTCAATCATATTGTTACAGTTTGCTTGGCTAGACGTGAGAAAACACAACATCCAAGTTGCCAAGGGTATTCCTGTTCACAACTTTTAATCCCCGATATTTCCCATCCAGGATCTGAGCCGTGAAGCACAGTGAAGTGGAGCCAGTCTTCATCCTCATGAGTAAAAGTTCTTTATGAGCGACCTGTCTACCGAGTGGAGACTCGGGGTGAATGTGGTTACCGGATTCAGAGACTGGCAGGTATGTTTGCTGCGGAAGGTTATTTTGGGACAGGAATTTGATCATGTTACTGATGTTCGCCAGTGACAAGGTACTGGGCAGAGATATATGTGCCTACGTAGCCAAAAATGTGACCGTATCGGAAATACAAATAGGGGACTTGTGTAGTCGGATTATCTTAGGCAAAGAAGCTTGCGTGTTTGTCCAAGAGGAGGCGGAGGAACCCTAGCAGACGTTTCACTGGCGGTGGCAATGTATGTAAGGTATATGAAAGTAAGAAAGCATGCTCTTTATTGAACTCTTATTACGCGTTGACGTAGATGACAAACCCTGCCCCGCTGCCTTGAGTAAAGTACCCCAACTATATCCGAGTACATGTAACTGCTGTTTGCGATAGCAATTGGATAGCGAATCCCTCAATCAATACTTGCAATGCCAGGCTGAAGTCTACGTCAGTCAGTCAACACTTGGAGCAATGCGATATCGCCATCACAAGCTGTTTGTGATATTGTTGACTCATTCATTCATTCATTTTTCGGCCTACGTAGAGCTACTATGTGTTAGAGGTAAACCAGCAAAGTGGAACCGACAGACCACAAATGCAAGTAGCCGATACTGACGAAAGTAACATGCTCGTACTTTGGATTAACCGCCGTTGCAGTACCCGTAAGACCAGGGGACAAACGTCTACAAATAGATTACCTCAAATTAGAGATGTGTTTGGGAATATAGAGCTTCTCATACCAGTTCCGGAGTTGTGTCAACTGTTCGGTCTGCTGCAACTCTGAATGGCCATTGTAAACAAGGATAATCACACACACACTCTCTCTAATGCCTTTAACGTGATAAAGTAATTACATTGGGGGGAGAAGCAGCTCGAGTACAGCGCTGAGAACTTAGACTGTTATGTAGGTACCTAGGTAGGTACTATCAGATTACCACATCGAGAAGGCGGAGATCGATTTCTATACACTGTCAACCTTTCAACCTCTTCAAAACAAAAAGTAAAGAGTCTGAGTTTCATGCAAGTTTATGGGAATACCCAGGGACACCTCCTCCTATCGATAAGACTAATGGTCGTGTTCTATTTAGATAGTCCAACCAGGTAGCTTCCATACATTAGTAGTAGTATAGCAAGAGCCGCTACCACTAGCAGGGAGGTAGTATGCAATTGCCCCGGAAAAGAAAACTGGACCCTGACCTACCTGCTACCCTTAGGAGGGAAGGGGTATCTTAGGTGTACCCGCCAGGCTACTACTGCTGGCATCATCCATCCATCCCATCCCGCGTCCATCATCACCTGCGTGCGGAACAGTCGCCAGCCCGCTTCATAATATTTCCAGTTCCTCCCCTCTTCGACTTTTCGCCTTTACATTTGCAAATATTTACTTCGTTTATGGCCAGGTCGCCGCAAATTCTCCGCACCATTGACTGCATACTTCTAACTCAGAATAAGCAATAAGCTCAATGCGCGTCCGCATCTCTTCGCCCCGCCTTGCGATTGAATAATCAATAAACGTTGAGCTTCTAGCTACATCACACCCAGAGCAAAGCTGAGCTCCGCTGAACCCTCGTTCCGATTGTACAAGCTGGGTAACGAACCACGCCGATATTCCTGCACTCCGCCATCCTTCTCCGATAAACGTGTCATTCGACTACTGACAACTGCGCCCGCACACACACACCATCTGTCCACTATGGACGAGAACATCGGACCTCGCCCATCGGGTCATGCTTCCATGCCGCCAACAGCTAATTCAAGCTTGCTGGCAAACTTCCTACCATACGAGCCCATCTCACGAGCCACGTCTCCTGGTATTCCTTATCCCAAGACTGGCACCGACGAAGATGATAAGAAACGTTATCGGGCCCGAACCTTTGCCTACTTTTCGCAGCTTCCATTCGAGGTGGAGGAGGAGGCTCAGCGTGATGCCGCTCTCCAGGGAATCTTAAAGCAACTATACATTGCTGTTCGAGCTGAAGACTTCTCCCCTGGTGCTCTCCATTGGACGAAGGAGCTCCAGGGATGGCTTACTCTCAAGTTTGAGATGACCAGGGAACAGAGGGCAAAGCTAGCCAAGCTCTATTACTCTCTTGCACTGGCTCCAGGCTTAGATGCGACAGCCTCTGATCGCTTCTTGCGCATGGTCTTGTCTTTGACAAGGTAAGTCCAGCACGAGGATACACGGACATAAATTGACATTTTGCAGGAAAAACCATTACCTAAAGCCAGGTGAGGATCTTGTTCTCGAATGGAGACCCTTGTGGAACGAAATCAAAGCTTGGGTTCTACCCTCAGAGGTCCCAGCCCATCAGAGCAACCGCAAACGTTCAGCGAAACAACTACTCAAGCTTTGTACCCATGCCCACACTTACTTCGACCCCTCCGAGCGCCGGGCTATGTTGGAAGAGTTTTTGCCTTTCTTCAGCGTCAACGAGTTGCCAAATGCATTCATCGTCGCAGGCGTTCTGAATGCTCTGCTGCCAAGTCATCCTGCCCCTATCAACGAACCACAGTCACAGCCAGCTGATATTTTCCCTACACTTTTCCATCTCTGGTCGATAATAAATCGATCCAAGGCTTTTGATATCTTCTTCATCGATTTGCTGTCACGTATCGCCAGAGACCACATAGCCTGCTCCTATGTTCCATTCGGTAGCCATGGAATCTTTTCCAAGGACCAGTCTGACCTCATCTTCACGGCCATTCTCAGACTCACACAGATTCCTGTGGGCCAGGCTAATTCCCCGTACACGCCTCTAGACTATCTTTCGGGTGCTGGAATATACGTGGAGAAAGATAAGAAGAAATACCCCGTAGCCTACATGATCTCCCGCTTGATTGTGAGCTCCTTGTCTCCAGCTTGCTTGAAGAATGAAGACTCGATCATATCTCATTTGGAGGGTTTCATGGAGTCTATTGATACCTTCTTCCATCCCTCGAACCAGGGTTCGTGGACCACTATGCTTGGTCAATTGACCCTCTACCTTACCGAGGCGTTCGTCTCACGATGGAATCGCGAGCAAAGTGGTGAGTTGGATCTTCCAGAGGAGCGCAAGATCAACGATGAGTTGAAGAGGCGCTTTGTAATGGCGCTCAAAGAAGTGACTTTCATGGGACTGTTTTCGAAGAGCAGCCGCGTCTCGTATTACTACTACAGCGCCTTGCAAGGTCTTGCCTATCTTGAGCCTGACCTGGTGCTACCAGGGGCACTACAACGCTTCTACCCTAGTCTTCAGGGGCTAGTGGAGGTGCACAGAACCACGTCAAGCTTGAACGGATTGCAGATGATTGCCAACGTCATGTCGAAGAACAAGGGATACAGGTGTCATATCACTGCTCTTCTGGCGCTCGCCCTTCCAGGTATCGATGCAAACGATCTAAACAAAACCCAATACACTCTCAACTTCATCCAAAGTGTTGCTTACAGCATTCCTATGGTGCCCTTGGTCAAGGAAGGTAGTCATATACATGACACCGCATTAGCTATGGAGTGGGTTCAGGGCCAGATGGATCGCATGGAGCGTGAGGGTCAGAATGTAAAGTTTGACTACAAGAACGAGCTTAGCGATGAAGATGAGGCCAATATCCTGAGGTCCTCGACTACTGGGTTTGGCGAGTTCATCTTAACTTTGCTAGGAAAAGTGTTTACTCTCCTTGAGAACTTGCCGGATGCTAACCAGGTCCGAGGAGGAACTCCTGAGGACAATGTTATTAATGCTTTGCCGGCTGCCTTGTCGCCGATTTTCGCCTCGTTGTCGCCTGAGCTCTTCGACATGGCCCTTGACAAGGTGGCCACCTTTGTGTCGAGCCATGTGGTTCACCAAGCCCGAGATGCGATGGCGTGGATCATGAATGCGCTCTGCAAGGTCAACCCTGAGAAGACTCTCAAGGTCTTCATTCCCATGCTGGTCGTCAATATCCGCAACGAAATTGACTACAACAACGCCGCATCTGATCGAAGCAGTGGAACAGACTACCTCCCCAGAGATCGAGCCCTGGTTTGGTATGTCAGCATGCTGGCCATGGCTGTTGTACACGTTGGCAGTGAGGTATTGAAGTATAAGGACGAACTTCTCGGCATTGCCGACTACATGCAAGAGAAATGCCGTGGCTTGCCTACCATTCTGATCTCCAATTATATACATCATCTTCTCCTGAACTTGACCCACACCTACCCCATTGACCATGCTTTGTATGAGCCTGAGGTCATTCAGCGTGGACTCGACGTCGATGATTGGGGAAAGACTACTGCTCCGTCAGACCTCAGCATTCGATGGCATCAACCTTCGCCAGCTGAGATTGACTTTGCTGTTGAACTATTTGCATCCCAGACCAAATCTGCCAAAGACCAACTTGAGCTTCTAATGAGCGATAACCCACCTGTAAGTAGGACGGGCAAGAACAAGGAGTGGTCAGATGAGGTATCTCGCCTTATGCAGCAAATCCGCCTCGTTACATCCGGCATGGCCACCATGTTTGACCCTGAGCGTGCCGCGGGCATCATGACCGGCAATACCGAGGACGATCACGATGTGGCTCGCGAGGATGATGATGAGATGATGATTGATGAAGACCCCCTTGCGGAAGTTGCGGAAGACGAAGAACTACGTCCGCAATTTCGCTACAAGGCAGGATATGCGCTCAAGTTCAGCGACCCTGCCTATAGCCGTATTCATGACCTACGAGAAGAACTGGGTCATCTCCTGACTAAAACCCACTCTTTCCTCAACGAAAATCAAGAAGATGATGTGAACTCCTTCACTGCTCTATATGCTGCCTATCGTACCTGGATTACCGATGTTGGCATTGAGCGTTCGGCCCATCCTCTTGAAAGGCATGTGCGATTGTACAAATCTGACATCGCCGCTTTCAAGATCAAAGGTCTTAGAAAAGTATATCCCCGTCCCCTTCTCATCAAACGTGCCGAGGCGTATCAGCTTTTGCGCCGTAAGCACAATGCTTCTTCGAGGCAGAAGAGCGAGTTAGATAAGCGACTCTTACTTGATCTTGCAGAGTCCAGTCTTTCGCTCTATGCTGACGTACGACGAGTTGCGCAGAGTGCTCAGGACTCATCGCTCAAATCGCTTATTGGCAGCAAGCCGTTAGTGATTCCTGTCATTCTAGAACGTCTCAGGAAAGCACTTGATGCGAACGACCATGACAGAATCAAAGGAGGTATGTATACGTTGTTGTTCACGTCTCTCCTGAGAACTCTTGTCAAGGACTGGCGATTTGCTCCTGAAGCCATGCGTTTGTACATCGAGACTGCAGGTATCGACAAGCCTTCTATTCAGAACCTGGGCTCGTCTGCGTTATATACGCTCATCGATTTTGGCAAGCCCTTCGAGCGTATGATCATTGTCAACAATGAGCTGGTAGATACGATCAAACCTGCCGCTGATGTGTCAGCGGCTATCGAAAGCCGGCACCAGTTTATTCTACAACGTCGAACAAGGGTCGAGAAGTCCAAGGCCAGTTTAGGGCTGGAGTTGACGCAGCGTGCCAAGGGTGCTCACTGGAAGATAGCCACCCGTTGTGCAGTCTTTGCCACCAACTTGTGTCTGAGATTCCATACTGTGGCACCTCCTGAGTTTATCGATCTTGTTGCCCAAGGCACAAATGATCCTCATCCTAGTCTCCGTGGCTACTACTTGAGCGCGTTCACTTCTGTTTTTACGGCAGTGGATATGAGAGCTGTATATGGTCATGACTATCGCAACTACCTTCTTGAAAAGGAAGTAGGTGATAGGAACCGTGTTCAGGTTGCTGTTGAAAATGGTGACGCTGAGTTCACCCACAACTTCCTTGAAGCGTTCAAGCAACCTGAAGGGGCTTCATACATGGTCGACGCCGATCACCCTGGTTGGCTTGTATGGGGCAAGAAGTTTACGGCTTACCGTGCAAAGCCGCTTCCTTTCAACGCATATGATGAAGTTGAAAGCGCGTTACGCGATCAGATGGGACAGATACTCAATCGCGACTGGCTGTCTGAGTGCTTCAGCTACTTAAAGCAGGAACCACGAGACACAACGACGGATCGGTTCCGCATGAGTAACGTGTATTTGCTGATGCATGTCTTCGACTTGATGCACTATGGGAAAACAGCAATCACACTGGATGATGTCAAGGAACTGGTCAAGGACGTTTTTGGCGATGGTAACGACAAGCACCAGCACAGAGCAACGTCCGAAATCATTGGTGCTTTGCTCGCAGGCTCTAGCGACGACCCGCCGGAAATTCGCAACCTTGTCTGGGAGTATGCTGCGCCATTCATGCTCAAGATCTTCGCCGACGATTTGACCCCTGATAACCTGCAATACTGGCTCACATGTCTTCATCTCGTGCTCGATTCTAAAGACCCTCGCCGGTCTCACGAAATCGTTGATACTCTGAGAGCATTCAGACTCGACATGACGTCTAATGCAGCTTTTAAGGAATCATCAAAGGTGCAGCTACTTGAATTCATTGTCGCAGATGGCGGTTGGCACTTCCGACATGACCAGCCTATTCTCGACGATTTTCTTGCTCACATTGACCATCCCTACAAGGCAGTTCGCGAAGCCATTGGCCGAGTGCTTTCGGTCATCTACAAGACTCGATACCATGAGTCATTTGAGAATGTGAGCAAACTTTTGGAGCAGAATAAGGCTGCTTCGACAACCGGTATCAGACCCTATCAACCAACAGAAGAGTTTGCAGCAACTATCAAGGACGTCTTTAGCCGACTCGAAAAATGGCGCCATGAAAGAACACCGGGCCAGCAGACACCCAGCTCTTATACCTCAGGCTCCAAGACTGTTCTTATGTGGCTAGACTGTACACTTTCGTCTCATGAATGTATCCAGCTTGTACCTTTCTTCCCTACCCCTTTCATGGAAGAATTGCTGCACATGATGGACGTCAAGGAAGACCCTGAGCTCATGAGACTTGCGTATCATGTGTACCGCCATCTACCAAACATCCCTTTCCGGGATGGTGAGGACGCGGAATTTATCGATGCACTCATTCGCATTGGCAAGACGTCGACCAGCTGGCATCAAAGGCTGCGCGCCTTAGTAAACATGCAAGTTGTTTATTTTAGACGCATCTTCCTCACAAGAAGCGCCCAAAGGGAAGCACTCTTTACCGCTGTGTCTGATATGCTGGGAGACCCTCAACTTGAGGTGCGTTCGTGCGCATCAACGACACTGGCTGGCATGATTCGCTGCTCGCCCCGTCGTATTCGAGATCCAACAATTGCACACCTCAAGGCTCGTTTTGAGGACGAATTGGAGCGTAATCCAATGCCGAAACGCAACCGCCATCTCGCCGGGACAGATACCCCGGTTGACATCCATAAGCAAATCACGCGACGTCATGCAGCAATACTTGGGTTAGGCGCCTTGATTGAGGCGTTCCCTTATGCCACTCCTCCGCCTGAATGGATGCCAGAAGTGCTAGCAATGCTGGCTCGCAAGGCAGCTTCTGATCCTGGAGTTGTGGGCAAGGCGACCAAGACAATTCTTAGCGAGTTCAAGAAGACAAGACAAGACAGTTGGACCGTTGACCAAAAGGTTTGTTCATGCCACCTCGTTGCAAACAGTCACCTACGTAAAGATTTCACTAACAGTTAATTAGTATTTTACTTCCGAACAGCTGGAGGACCTTGAAGGAGTACTCTGGAAGAGTTACTTTGCCTAACGGAGCTGAATCAGGCAGGGCTGTGTTTAGCTTCGGTCTTTTCAAATTGTTCCGGTGACAAATATGGCATGCCAAAGTAATTATGTGCTGATTAGTAAGGAATTTGCAACGGTTGTCATGAAAAACGAGGACGCCATAAGACTGTGGTCTCTAAATGTTCCAATCGTCGATTGACTGGATGGCAAATTAGGTAGACATTGTGTATGATGAGGCTGTGGGTATTTCAGTAGAGGGACTGCAAACCTTTGACATAGTAGTATACTATCTACGCGGTCAAGGAAAAGAATCCCGGAGCGAAAGAAGAATCCAACACGACAAACAAGACATAGTACGATCTTCCTACCGTCAATAGTATAGAAAAAATGAAATAAGACTTACAATTTACAAAGCCTAGAGTAGTCGCTGAATACCTGTATCCTGATACCAATGTACCTACCTATAATAGGTAGTTGTAATGAAGCAAACCTCAACTTCGAGGGCAATGCAAGCCCAAAAATGAGATCAAGCCTAGCTACAGATGAGTCTGAATTTATTAAATGTTTCACAAGTCGTTGATCATATCGCAATCATGCCAACGTTGCGATTTGACCGTCATAACGGAGCCTCGTGATTGGTTTAAGTCCATATACAGGCAGGGGCGGTAACCTGATACCCTACCCAGGTCCTTCGACGTCCATCCCAATGAGGGGACGGTCTCTCTAACACCTTCCTCTCTTCACTGCTTGAATCAAAACAATTAAGCGACTGCCCCTGTTGATCATTACGACGGTTAAAGAAGCTAACAAAATAGAACCACCCGTCTTATACTAACAGTGACGATATGGCAGATTTCGGGTTGCAACAAGAAGTGAAGCCCCGAGTGGAGCCTCGTCTTGTCATTCATGGAGGAGCGGGCAACATTCATCCCAATACGTATCCTCCGGAGAAGTTCCAAGCTTATCGTAAAGCCCTCATTGAAATTGTGAGCTTATGTCTCGAGCCCAAAGCAGCAATAGCTGACTGTCATCTCACAGGTTACAAGAACTGACCGGTACATGAGAAGACAAGACGAACCCGCTTCAGAAAAGTCACCCAAAAAGTTCCCTTCAGCCTTGGAAACAGCAACCTACGCTGTCCGTCTCCTTGAGAACAGTCCGTTGTTTAATAGCGGCCATGGAGCTGTCTTTACACGCGACGGGCTTAACGAGCTAGAAGCTTCGGTGATGGTATCTCGTGGCCACAAGAAGCAAGGCGTAGGCGTCATGGGCCTTCGCCATGTAAAGAACCCCATCCTTCTTGCCCGCGCGATGCTTGAACATGGAGAAGACGATCTCGAGCCACGATCTCAGGATGTCAGTTCCGGCAGATTGAACATCCCGTCTGCACAAGGTCATGTACAGCTTCACGGCGAGGCAGCAGAACAGCTGGCGGGACGATATGGGTTGGAGTTGGTCGACCAGAGTTACTTTTACACTCAGCACCGCTGGGATGAGCATATCCGAGGACTGGAGAGAGAGCAGACAGGCCAGGGCCAAGCAACGTGGAGCGTAGATGAGTATGTCTCTCAGGGTACTTGCGGAGCTGTTGCCCTTGACCAGGATGGTGTCATCTGCGCCGCGACGAGTACAGGAGGCCTTACAAACAAGCTGACCGGGCGTATTGGTGATACGCCTACCATTGGGGCGGGTTTCTGGGCTGAGGAATGGACTGAGGATGGTGATCCGACAGGGCCATCGACGTGGGACCGCTTGAAAGATAGTGTGAGTCAGTCAGGGCCATGCCTAGTACTCAGCAATGCTTTCAGAGGAGCGTTGGCAGATTTCCTGCCTACTCCCGCTATGTACACACCTTTCGGTGCAGGCACATACACAACGAGATCATTTGGGGGGTCTGGTACTGGCAACGGCGACTCGTTCCTGAGAACAAATGCTCTGCGAACAGTTGCAGCTATAGCAAGATGGAAGCCAGAATCGGGAGCAAAGGCTGTGTCCCGTGTTGCAGGTCGAGGTGGAGAGTTGCAGAGGAACGCAGGGGATAGATGGCAGCGGACGGGAGAGGGCCAAGGTGGCATCATCGGTATTGAAAGCGTTGTGGTTCGCGATGCCAGCGGTCACGTAGTCGAGACTCGATCTGATATTCTGATGGACTTTAACTGTGGTGGTATGTTTCGGGCCTGGATTGATGGCAAGGGAAAGCCTCGGGTGAGTATATTCAGCAATGAGCTATAGGTCAGTAGATGGAGATAACGCAAAGTGTGCATAGATAGAATGGAACAGGGAATGTCATTTATAGTCGTTCTGTACCCAACCCGCGGTAAATCAGAGCATAAATAGCTCAGCAGTAGGAGGTTTTCCGTCTCCCCGTCTTCTTTTTGAACCTGCTGATCCTATACGCACCCCCAAAACTCCCCCTCCGTCTCATTGGGATATTGTACACAGCGCTCTCTCTATCTCTCTCTCTTTTCCCCCTTGTTCGGACATGATTAGTCCGTAGTCGCAAGAAGTATGGCAACTCCATCGCTAAGCCAGAATCCGCCTTCCGATAACCCCTCCCAATGTCTTACTCTATTATACATGGAACGCCGGCCCGATGCGAATTGAAGCAATTAAATGTCAGCCAGTTTTTGTTCGTGGTGGTAATGAAATACAAGAGGCCCGGCTCTTGGAGAGCTTGGCCCGCATAATTGTTGTGTGATGGTCGTGATGGTGGAGTTGAGAGTGGGGGAGTCGAAGATTGTTTCGTTCTATCACCGTTGATCGATCGTGATGGTTCATTTCGTCAAAACTTGGTTTACAGAGTGGCCTCCTGGGGAGGAGGTTGAGGAGCTTCTAGCTTGGTGCTGCCGGCAAGCATCTTGGAGAAACCGATACCAACACCCTCGATGACGGCGAGAAGAACGGCACAACCGATGGCACCGTTTCGTGCAGCTTTGTAGCCACCTCGAATGGCAAGAGAACCGCCGGTGAAGAAGCCGGCAATGATGGCGTTGTAAGGGTCCTCCTTCTGGCGTACGCCCTTGACGGCGCAATCAAATGTCGAGAAAAGACCACCCCAAACACCGAAGTTACCACCTAGAACTGGAGCGCGCATCTTAATGGCTGTGATGGCGCCAATGCGTCGCTCGCCGTAGGGAGAGTTGCGGAAACCCTTGATACCGTGCCAGATAGTACCACCGATGGCCTAGTAAGGAAGACAATGTCAGTTACATGTCTCGTCGTACTTTATTTTATCGTGCTTTTGTCGTTGTGCTGGATCCCAGCTTTAGCATCAAGGACTAAACTTACACCCATGCAGAAAGCACCGCCAAAGTCATTGAGAATGACATAGGGGCAGGGGTCGCGTCCGTGATCCATGTTTTATTATTTGTATTAGAGATATGGCCGCGGGGGAGGGGAGGGCGATGTGAGGCTCGGGAAGGCGATGAAAAATGTGAGGCCGCTGCAAAAGGTTACCGGACCTTGAATCGCAGCGAGTGATTTTTTCGGGATCGGCCTGAGATTATCCGATCAAAGTATATCGATAACGATTTAGGTCAACCCGACTTCGGCTGACTGGAAGCTTCCATTTGTATTTCTTAAGATATGCTAGCCGTTAACTAGATACGGATCATGCTTCAGAAGGACATACATTTTATCATTCAAGACATTTAAATTGGTAGCTACTGAGTGTCTTTGGTTATATCGAGACCATTTTTTGCGGTTTCAGTGATGCTCAACGTCATACCTCGCCAGGGCTGTTTCGGTTTGTCCCACTAAACCCCGGATCCAGTCCCGGCCGAGAGCGGAGCTTAACATCCAACTATTCAAGTTCGCCGAACATTGCAGATACCAGGAATGCGTCGGATGCTTATTGTATAAGAATCTATATAGTGTGTGGGCTTATACAGAAACAAAGACATAAGAGGCGTAAGAAAGCATCTTTTGTAATCAAACAAGGCCTTCAAGGAGCCATTGCCTTACTGACCCACAGCGTGTTGTGAGTCTGAAAGGAGTGTAAGTGATCTCTTGGAACTCGACTCTAAACATTAAAGCGCCCGTGTATTACATTGGAGCTTAATCATATCTTCCCAGTAAACATTGGGAGGTCCGAATAAATTAACACAACCTACCCTGTAGACTCTTGCGACACCATATGGGAAGCACCAAAACACATAATCTTATCTTTTTGAGCATTTGTCTACTTGCACTACCATGAACTATCGTGATTTAATATGGCATATACGCAGTCAGGTCACTATTGTTCAACTGAACCATCAGCGTAGGATGCTCATGGATCATGGATTTCCATTCGGACGTACCAAACACCCTCTCGATGGTCGGTACTATCTAGAAACTTGGAAATAGATACTTGAAGATACAAAGGCCAAGTTCAAAGACTACTACACTAGATATAACTTGCTAGAACAACACCTTGTGTACAGCGTGAACTCTGTAAGCTCACGGACACGGCAGGTGTCTGGAGCTGTGAGCAAGGACCATTGAAGCTTGGCTGTGATCGCAGCCGGATCGTGAAAAAGACTACGTTTCCTTGATGTCAAGCAAAAACGCCGGCCTCCATCCACTACCTCCTGAATTGACCACTCCGAGGCTCAATCACACTGCCGTCCGCTAGCTCGCGAGGTTTGAGTCGTGCGGTGGTGGGATGTAGTGACGGCGACAAGACCAGCCAAGCATTAGGCAAAAGGAAAAATTCGCTTTACAATACGACATCTCGATCAGAAGACATCGTGATTGAGGGGGTTCTTGATGAAATGGGTATTGCAACCCCTATCATATGACAGGTCAGACGAACGAAGGACCAGCCTCGCCGGTAGCTTGGCTAGGTCGTAGATGGTTGATTAGACATAAGCAAGTGGTTGGCTGAGAGGACACAATCGACAGTATGGTTATGTCAGTTCATCCATCCATGCAGCCATACCAGGCTTCTTGCAACGAGGTTCGTGTCTGATTACCCAATTACTATTAAGAATGACCGGGTCTGACCCGTCCAAGGCTGGGGCCGATGGTCCGGAGCATAGAGTCCTCGGATGCGATTGGATGCCGAGTTGGTGGAAACTATAGACTAGGAAGACAGACGGGATTTGTTAGTTCATGGTGAAGTGACATGGTGGGTGGGTAGTTGAAGAGAAACGAAACGAACAGTCCGAGAGTGCCGATGTACTTGGAAGATGGAATTGTAAGTGTTAGTTGGCTTTCGATGAAACTGAAACGACCAGTTTTGACGTTTATCAAGTTTTGAGTTGATGCATTATTAAAAACTCTAAGAGTGTTCATATTACTGCATGGTGTGTCCCTGCATTATGTCTTGTCTAGTTCAGAGATCATCGTCATAGTCAATGAAGTCGGAAGAAGTGCGCGCACAGTCCAGCCGTGACCCCCACAACAGCTTCAGCATGGTCTGTCCATCACTTTTAAGTTAAGGCTCACGGTCACGGCGAGCTCGGGTTGGGTTGGGCCGAGTTGAGCGATGAATTGAAATGAATGCCGCTCAACACCATAAGGCTTTGTATCGCATGCTGTAGATGAAACGGGCGGAGGCTGCGGGATGCCGAGGATCGCCATGTAACTACCGCAAAGTAGTATCAGGCAGTTGCCGAGGAATCCGAATAAACTTCCACGGATTACTACTATAACTAACGCCAGGGTTTACTTTGCCCGCAGCCTGGAAGGTTCCGTGAATAACCTCACAGAACTGAAACTGCCGATTGCACGTGGCTGTACACAGACTGGCGTCGTACCTGTACACGGGCGCATCAGCAGTGCAGCGATGTCTTTCATCATTCTGTCGATATCTTCACTTTTGATGACGAAGAAAGACAGTCTTTGCATGAATGATGATGATGAATGTCCTCTCCCGCGCGCTTCCGTGTCTTGAAACAAGCTACCCGCAACCACTGACGTCTTTTGTATAGGTACAGGATCTACGATAAGCGCAATTCCTAGACATGACATATTTGTCAATTACACGTAAACACGTATGCTTTGCTGCACAGGACTCCAAGTAAACAAAAATTAGGGGACGTGAAACATCAACACCACTGAAACAAGGCACACAAAGAACGTCAACAGTTTGGACCGTTGATTCGTTGAACCGGGTTTTGCCACAAACACACCAACCAAGTTGTGAAGTCATCCATTCCTGGCCCGTGGTTTTTTTTCATCCTCTTTTTTTCGCCTCCCCCTGAGCCTGTGCTTCTAATTTTTTCATGCCTGTAAACAAAAAAAGCTATATGTCATTGGGCTGATGATAAAACATCAACGTTCAAAGGGCAGGCGGGCATTGAGGGAGGCAAATTGCTCAGCATCATCCAGAGTCAAAGTCACAGCCAGATTTAGGCAATCGTGAACCAAAAGATCGTCATCATCATATGAACATGAATGAGGAATAGGTAGACCCTGGAACTCCGCGGCCGCCCGTAATAACAGCAAGGGCAGGGCTTGGACTTCGCAAGTTCACTGTCAGCGAATTTACGTTTACATGGATTGCAGTAACCCTGGGTTTGTTTCACTGGCGGGCCCTTCTGGAAGACTCAGCCTCATCGCTTACTATATCAACATGACTGCCAAGACTCTCCAACACGAGGTGACTCATTTCTGATGCCATGATTCTGTCATCAGTAAGAGAGAAGAGCAGAGGCATTGCGGCTGTACGGATAGAGGCGAATAGGCCACATCAAGGACCGTTGACACTAGCCCAACCAAAATTCCCTTCCGCTTAGACACCTCGCACCGAGTCAAAGCGTTGCTCAACTTAAATCCGAGTAATAATTAACCATGATGTGAATTTCCCCAGCTTGAAGCAAGGGCCCATGTGTCGGTGAGACCGCGCTCTGACGAGCCTCATGGCTTAATCACCTCCATATAATTTTACAAAAATCAAAGGCGAAAACTATTGTGGAAATAAGTTGAGGCTGAGACTCCAGTGCCATTAACAAATGCTTGGACCACATCGGTATGGACCCATACATACAACACCAAAATGTTGGGTCCAGCTTGGAAGTGGATGCTGCCTGGACTGGAGCATCATGTTTTTTGAAAGGCCAGCTATTTTAAGCATGCACTATGATAATTGGAGGCTGCAGGATATGGAGACGACAAAGTATTGTGTGGTATTTCATCCTCAATCATGAGGCTTCTATGTAGAGTAAGAGTGATGCCGCCCAAGTAGAGGGTGAGAGAGTAATAGTAGTAGTAGTAGTAGTAGACCAGTAATATGTAGTAGTAGAAAATGTGTGTGTGTGTGTCTGTATCCACCACAGTAGATGGATGGAAAGCCGTAAAACCCATAATCGCATACCTCCAGATCCCATAAAAACCAGATAAAAAAACGCTTTTTTTCGCTTTCCCAAGTTGTCCCGTGACCCATAATGACAAAACTCCAGGCCTCCTTGATATGTTACAAAGTAGAAATAAGGAAAATAATACAAGCCCAATTTATGAGTTGTGTGAGATAAGGATATAGAACAGCCGTGAGATATCATTCAACGAAAGAGAAAGAAGCAGATGATATGTGCTGTAGGTATGGGTATCAAAAACAAATCATGAGTATGTAAGAGAAAAAATAAAGAAAAGAGATTATGTCGAGGTTTGATGAGTGTGAGTGAGTGAGTGAGTGGTGAGGTAAGATGAGACGAGATGATGTTTAGAAGCTGTTGCGGTCCAGCTCACATCGGGCGTTCTCGAGGTCTTCCTTGTGAAAGACAATGCCGCGACGCTTCCATCCTCCGCGTCGGATAAAGTTGTCGACGCTGTCGAGGGATCGCATGGGAGGTCGCTTAGGTGCGAGACCAGGCCGGGTATTGTAAGTAGCGTTGATAGAGGCAGGCTTTAGTGCTGAGGCGTGGCGGGAGAGACGACGCATCTCAAGGACTGAGACATTGTCGCCCTCATCTTCAGAGTCTTCAGACTGTGTGACTTCGGAGTCATCCTCCTCGTCGTCATCAAAGGTCTGGATGCTCTGGATAGTAGATTCGGACCAACGAGACTTGGGCATCGGTGGTCGTGCTGATAATGTGGTGAAGAAATAATCCTTGGGCTCGTTGTTTTGCTCGTCGGCAGCATCCATTGGGCTTGCATGAGGAGGCAGAGCCATCTCTGTGGGCTGCTGAGCAGCGACATCCTGCTCGACAAACTCCTCCTCGTCGATAACTGCCTCCTCGGTACCGTAGAATACAGGCTCGTGGTTGTCCATGCGCTTGAAAGGTCGTTCGTATAATCTTGGTGGTGCGTGGAAGGCGGGGTGTGAGGCGAGAGGGTCCATTTCAGGTCTTGAGGCGGTAGGCGTCCTGGCAGCTGGTGTTGAGAGGGCGGAGATTGTGGATGATGAAGATGATGATAGAGAGCAGCCGGATGAGAGAGAAGATCCTGAGAAGGAGACCTTTCTGATGTGAAGGTCACGAGGACGAGACGACTTTCGTCTTTGACCGAATCCGTGTAGAACATGCATGATGTCGATTATGTGGTGGTGGTGGTGGTGGTGAGTGATGAAAAGAGAGACGAGTCTATTATAATATGAATTTGATATATAATACTCGTTGTTAGTTGATTGAGGCTACAAAGGCCTATATGTTGAGTTGGTTGTTGGAAGTTGGAGAGAGGACCCGAGATAACCGGGGATGGGAGGTCAAGTCTATAAATAATGAGTGTGTGTGTATTCGTATTTCATCGTAACTTTAGAGTGCAAAGACCGCCCAGTACTATGAACGTCATTCACCGAACCGTCACAGCCGAAGTGGGCGGACATCCCTGTAACGCCCAGAAGATACAGTGGAGTCGGAGGGTAGGTACCTGGAGATGGGTGGGGCCAGTGGATGGAGACCTGATCTTGTCCCCTGGTCCTGTCTCTGGCTCTGTGCATTTTAGCAGATCTCCACTTGGATCTTGGACTTGGTCACCTCTTTTTTTTTGCACACACGCTGAGAATCCCATCTCTCTCAAGACACGACAGGGGTGTGCATGTGTTCTGCTGATCAACGACCCCTGTCGTTTTTCACTCTTGTAATGAATGTACCTTTTGGTACCTTACCCTTAGACTTGGAGAGACGAGCCCTTGCAACGAAACATTTGCGACTATCGCCGAAACACCACGGCAAAAAATAAAAATAAAAATTTAATACTACCTACTTACCAATTCAAAGTTACGCCCGCCTCATTATTATTCTAATCAGATACTCCATTTGAAATGGACACTTTTACTTTTTTCTCTTGTTTTAATTTTCTATTCTTTCTTTTTTTTCATCGCAACATCTGTTTCTCACAATGGCATGGAAGTTATCGTAAGCCTCGCTTGGTTCTAGGCCCTTCGGCGTACCTGGTTACTGTGCTGGGTGCCTGTTCTATGACTGTTCCTGTTTCTGTGCCTGGTACCTTTTTTGCTAGCCTACGCCTCAAAAGCCTCTTTTTGTCCAAGACAGGTCATCAGGTCCAGCGCCATTTGATAGTTCCCGATACTTTGTGGACAGTAACTTGCCGTAAAACCTCAACGTCCATCACCATCTTAATCCATTTCTCTCCCTTCAGCCTCTTTTCCCCATCGCCCGAGTCCGAGTGACTGCACCCCCCATCCCGTCTCATCCTTGTCACTGCGGAGGGTTTTCCCTCAATGTGTCAGTGCCTGATTACACACAACCTACCTTGTCTATCTGAATATGAGGTGAGAAAAAAGCAAATAACCCTTGGAAATACAGGGGTCCGTGCCTGAAGATTCCACGTCTGTCTTGATGGACTTTATTCTCATTCGTTCCCAACTGCATCGCTCGATCCGTGTTATTGGAAGTCTGCATCTGAGGTGCAGGGCGGAGTTCCGTGAACTGTAGAAAAACAAAAAGCAAAAAGATTGTTTCTGAGCTCGAGCCTGAGTCTGAGTCTGAGCTTGATCGTGAGTCCCAACATTGTGGGAAGTATCATATCATAGGTACCTACCTAGATGGGTAGTGGACAATCGTATGCGACCTGATTACAGGCCAGATACAGCTGCTATGTGCTGTACTGAAGCCGATCATGTTGTCACTGATGAGCATCAAACATGGCATGATTGGCTTCTGAGTGGTTGGTAGATCTCATGTAATGTTTGGCCGGTTGTTTCGTGTGTACGCCAGCGCAGATCTATTGCTGTAACGCATCCATCTGTCGTGGCTCCAGAGACAACTAACCTAGACGTCACCATATGCACATCTTTCCACGACTTGAGTAACAGATCACCAGCACCAAAACACAATACGCGTACATATAATTAAGTGATCAAGATCGGGTAAAGAGGCGGAAACTTCCATGATCGATTGCAATAGACATCAAAAGTAACTCCGAGACTCGACCAAAGGCACAGCCAGGCTCCTCAGCTTTCGGTTTGCGCGCCAGCCGAAAACTCTATTTACCGATACAGCACGTATTGATATTTGATATCTTTCAGCTATGGATGGTGGGTTCCCTAGCCTCTGAGGCTACTGCAGGTAATCAACTTGAACCAACAAGCTAACTACCCAATTTACGAACAAGCTAACTACCAACACCCACTATAGCACGATGGATGAGAAATAAAGGATCTATGTCTTCACCGCTGCTATTCCGTTACTCCGCTTAAATTGTGTGATAACTCCCTTGCATCAAGAGGCGGCGTCTTGGCGAACTACTATTCTACAGTGTAGCAATACTTCACTCTGTAAGCAGACAAGACGCAGGTACAACTGAGACAAAAAATGTGCTTTGTCCGCGATCACGTACTCGAGCCGTTTTGAGACAGCATCGTTATCTCTCGGGGATATCATCTGATCTGGCCTTGAGGACCCCCCCTTGTCGACATCTACAAGCTGAATCTGACATTCCCCGTCCCTTTTGCTTTTTGAAGATGGGATGTATCAAGATAATGCCCATGTCCACGCTACCGTGCGGCGTATGCAGAAGCAGACGCAGACCATCCAGCCATCATCCAGACTTGTGATGCGAATCTCACCTGCATCGTGCATGACACTATCATGTGCGCTTTCCCCAGTACAAGGGAATCAACCGTGTCTTTGACGTTTAGGCTAGTTTAATTGAATGTGGAATGCTGGCGAGTCTAGGCCAGGTTGAAAGCAATGTGAAGTGAAGCAATTCACAGTTACCATGGACGGACGGGAGTGACCGCTACAAGCGCAGGCTGCTTACTACTACTGCTACTACTACCTACCTAGTAACAGCTCCGATGGTTCATGTTCATCATGACAGTTAATAAGGTAATAATGGGGAACTTGCTTCACATGGTGAATCCGAAAACCCGAAAACCACGCAAGGAACCCTTTCAAGGCTCGTCACTGGTTAATCGAGTACTGGCGGTGAATCTGTTTGAACCCCTCATTCCACTTTTTTATTTTGCATTCACGATGGATGGATAAATGCGCATGCACTTTTAATTACCTACTGTCTTCTGTATCGGATGGACCACCTAGGTAGGTACAGTATCTACTGCTAGCACTGACGATCCAGGGTCTGATCGTGGATACTTGTCTCGCCTGCCTGTCTGCATGTCTGCCTGTCTATACGTACAAGTACACTCGTGTATCTTGTGTCTTTTCTTACTCTTGCCTGTGAGCGATGACGATTATATGTGGACTGCCGGACTCGCTTCTTGTTCTCTGCGTCTTGGCAGTCTTGATAAACGAGATTAAAAAGAGGCTCGGCGCTGGTGCCCTCCTGGTCCTCCCGGCTCCGAACCGAATATTTACGGACACGATGACTGATTCTACTACAGTGATGGATCTTTGAGAAGGAATCACAGTAAAAAGGCTCCAGTCCGAATGGAAGGAAGCGAGGAATCACAGTGACCCGAATCAAGGCAATTTCCCTCCATCCCACCTCCACCTCCACTGTAGATCTCTCAACATTTCGGCACTTGGCTTGTTGGTGTTGTGCTGAATATTTTCGTCTCTTATTATTTTGCTTTTTTAACATGGCCAGCCTTTCCTTGCATTTTTCGGACACGATAGAGCCCGAACTGGGTTTCCAGCTCTGTGGGAGTGGCGCTCTGACAGCTTGACAGCCCCCTGTAGTCAAAGCCATTGGCTGTCATTAAGCATCGTCGCCGACTCCGAGCGCGCCTTAGCGGAGAGTTGTCACAGAGCTGAAGCATTACCGTAGCATTGGATCTGGGTTTTAGGCCCTCACTTTCTTTCATTTTCGCTGTGTTTGCTTTTTCTTCGCGTCTTTTATCAACTTTCAGGATCGGGTATCTCCTTGCTTGATCTCTCAATCTTGTGACGACCCGTAGACCTGGTTGTTACAGGATCGCCCCAGAAACCTGCAGTAGAGTTCAAAATAGAAGTGAAGCGAAGCGAAAAAGAAAAAACTTGTCTGCGTGACGGCCCAACTACTACGTGGTATGCAACTTGGTGATAATATTAAAAAGCCAGTTTGGCAATTTTGGATGTACGGATAATGCATGATGAATTGGGACGGAAACAAAAAAAGAAGTTTAAACAGGTACTCGGCACCTTGGTAGTAATAATACTTGTTTCTATTGACCCTTTGCCTTGGTTCTGCAGCATCTTTACTTGTTCTGCAGTGTTACATAAGGCAAGTCCTCCGGCTTCCAATAATATCCTGATATAGGGTTATGCATGCAGTTAATTGATTGCAAATGTTACCGACACCACGGTCATCCATGAGCATGTGTTCTAGACCCCAGATGCCACGCACCAGCGGTCGTAAGCTGCAAACTGTAAGCGGGCAATCAATATATTTTTCTTAGTTCCCGTATTCTAACTTAGAGGGAACGGGCGTTGTTTGCTACACAGCCTTTTGTATACGTTGCTGCAACTTAATTGGATCCCCAGTCGTTGGAACGAACCCAACGTTGTATTTCTTCGCAAACACAACTCAGAACAGGTCAGCAGTCAGAAAACTTAATTGATTGCCGAGTTGGCAGGTCATGGCTTGGCTGATCTTGGCACTGGTCAAGCCAGATGACTTAAAGACAGGGCTCCCTGTCAAACCTTCCAAGGGAACACTCGGTTGAGCCACTCACAAGCGAGTTTCCGTCTGAACATCACCAAGCAAACTCGCAGAACCCATACTGAATGCTACCCTGCAACAATGGAAGATGGGATGGTTGCTCACTCTGA
This sequence comes from Fusarium praegraminearum, assembly GCA_002093855.1. Classification (NCBI taxonomy): domain Eukaryota; kingdom Fungi; phylum Ascomycota; class Sordariomycetes; order Hypocreales; family Nectriaceae; genus Fusarium; species Fusarium praegraminearum. Next base: position 154,037 of record LXHY01000121.1, on the reverse strand, counting down.
CACTCAGTATGGACTGCGCCTTGTTCGGCAGCTCGGATGACGGAACTTATCGTGCGTTTATTCACATACGGACAACCAGAACGGGAAAACGTGGTTTTTGAGTGCTGCAACTTGATACCTGCAGGTACAATCAGTACCTTGCAGCTCTACAACGGGCTCAACACCATCTTTTGCACCTGAAAGATCATCGTCGCCTCCGACCGCTTATTATTACCTGAAATAAGCATGGCCGCACTGATATTCATCCGTCCATTGAACCATTATTGGCTGCGACCCCTCTTTAAGTCCGTGTCCTCGGACCAACAGCTACCTTTATCTTGGACTCGATCTCTCTTCCTCTAACTATGAATGTCATCGTGCCCACTGGATGATGGATGATGGGTGGATGGATCGAGAATTCGGCCGCCTTCTCCTGTATCGGTGTCATCATTTTTACACAACACTTTCATCATTGCTCACGTCCAAGATGCCAGAATCTCCTGACGATCACCAACTTAATGTCAAATGTCTCGCTTGACTTTGAAGCCGTTCAGTTCGCCGTCCAATTGATGACTCCGGAGATCATCTTGATGCGGGGGGCGGCATAGCGTGGTGCTCTGGCCCCTGTCCAGCTGCGCTACCTTGGCTGCGCTCATTATCGTAAGCTAAAAAACCACCGCCATTTACATCTTTATTTCCTGATCAACATGACTACGCGTCGTCCCGTTCAATAGCTTGCCTCTTTGGCGTGCCTTTTAGCCTGCTCTAGTATCGCTAGCCTTGGCTCGTCGTTGTGATATCCTGACTTTTCAACCAATGCGACAGCCACTACAGCCACTTGTTGGGATGCTAAGATGTGAGGAGACTTGATCTCGGTCTTGAAGCGTTCTCCGGATCGACGATGGGATGCCATGCCATATCATATCAGTCGAGGCGATCATCCATCACGATTTAGATACATCGGCACCATGTCAAATGCCATGATAGTGCTGATATGTAATCAGAAATACATTTACTACGTGTCTACTGCAAGCACTCACAACGACAGCCAGGCTAAGCCTTGCCCACGGACAAAGCGCACTCACGACGGAAATTGCGGCATGCAGGGGCTTTGTGTCAACGTGACTCGATGCAAGGGAGAAATGATAACCTGATCCTGTAGCAATTCAGCGTTGGCCGTCGGCCAAGTAAGAATGCATTGTGCATTGGAACTGTCAAGCGCGAATGAATCAAATGTCCCCCAGTGCTTGGTGCAGTAGGGTAGAAGGATTGTGTGCACATACTAGTGCTTGCAGCAGTGCGCGATATTGCTGCGCTCCACGACTGGCATACACCTGCAAGTCTCAGAGATGTGAACTTTTGGGGTTTGCTTCTTGCTCGATGCGTCGACAGTCCTAACATCCCGTCTTCCAACGTCCATCTGTTTCGAGTCTGTGAAACATGCCGCCCTCGGATAACCCAAAACCAAGATCGAAGTTCCATAGACTCATCGATGTTCGGCAAGTCTTTCGTGAGATGTCCTCACTTGAGTTTCGATCGCTATCCCGACAACTGTCTCTGATATGCCGCTGACCGCTCGGCCGGGTCAGACACTGACGTTGCGGCTCGTCCCTGCAGCCTCAAACCACCACGACTTCGCCCTCCCTTAATTGAAATGACAGAGGGTCTGCACGTACGTACCGTACTTGAAGAAACGCGATATCAAAGACATGAACCAAGGCGCGCCATCTTCAAAACACCCGAACGCCTTTGATGCCATCTACATATGGAACACAGCCCTCCTTGGCGACCCCTTGCTTCCGTAGTGTTTCAACAGCCGCAACGTTGAGATGATGGTCAGTGATGACGTCGACGAGGTCGTTATCATGAGTTTTACAATCCTCACAAGATGTCGATTTTGATCACATCGATGATCGATTCAAGATCGTGATGCTTTCTTGAACATGTAAAGCAAGGGAGCCAGTATAGCATCATCTACAGCAAGCCATCATTCTCACCAGGAAGTCGCTTCACACGCTTCTGCTCCCAGTCATCAAGATCCTTGCCAGCAAGTCTCTGTTGCAACATGTCAGTAACTCAAATCACAAACAGCATTCTTTCAACCATTCCGAGCTTTGCACGACGTACGTAGTATTCCTCCTTCATGTCCACCTTCCTTGCAGATCGTCGCACGTTGAGCTCCTCATCCTTGGTCATCTGGCGGACCTTGCGGTCGTAGCGTTCATAGCGGACGGCAGTGGCTGGCGTGAGAACGAAGGAGCCGGCAACGATGACGGTGAGAAAGGGCAGGCCAAACATGAGGAAGGGATGCTTGTTCATGAGGTTGCGGTACCGCATGCCGATACTGTTCATGTCGGCCGCGGACCGGAACTTTTTGCTTTGAAACGACGGCATCGTGGATCGATATCAGTCGCAATTTGCTGGTCGGTAGGGCCGATGGGTTCGGAGGGGAGAGCCGGGATCTCCGTGTTCTAACCGGGGCTGTCGGAGGTTGAGCGAGAAGGAAACAAAGCTTTGAATGGTGGCAGAAAGATTTCGTGAGTGGCGGTAGCTGTTGTGGAGATGTTTGTCGTGGTCACAATAGAAAGGATTGTCGTCTGATGTCGCCCGGTCTAAGCGAAGTGTGGAGAGAAGGGTCTTTCGAGAATTGACTAAAGGAAGAGTTTTGATTTGATTGAGGGTAAAGTTCAATTCGACGATGCGAATGAACTGACTCCATCGTCAACGCCCCCACTTCTGCGGCTCCGAACGACTCATGGCTTGCACGCGTTTACTTTTTGCCGGACCGAGACAGATTTCCGACCGTTTGGTCCTGGTCCAGGTCCAAAACAGTGAAATTCAGGGTCCATTTTCATGCTCCACCATCTAGACAATCGCCTGTCTCGAACTTCATCAGTTGCAATTGAGGCCAGCCTAGGGCCTTTCATTTGCCACTAGTTACGGCAAAATTTCCTCTCAGCCTCATATTCAGCAGAATAAGGGCTCAATTGTCTTCATGTACCGTCTTGTACCACGCCAAACGACGTGTACGAGCGTCTGAGCTTTTGGAAGCAGCCTCATCCATGTCTTGAAAATGAGACGACTCCATCATCCAAATGGTCCCTGAAAACTGTCAGGCATATCCTGGGGAACCAGTGACATCTCGAGGTCGGTTCGGGCTCCGCGAAATCCCTTCACGATGCCCGATATTAAGCAAGACAGCCCGTGCTTCTTGAACTAAACACGCAACGTTTTTTCAGGCTCCGAAACGTTTTCGACAGGTGTTCCATTCTGCTTCTAGTCGACAACTGACTGGAGCCAGCGGAGTCGATTACTTTGCCTTCTCAAAGCCTGGACCCTGTTTGTTGGGAATGACTAGTGACCCCATTGAACATTGGACTGCCGATGCCTGGACTTTAGCCCAACAGTCCGGAGATTTGATGTCTTTGGGTCAAAGGTCTTGTCAAATTATACGAAAGGTAATTCACATAACCGTTCGCATTGAATTTTCATGAAAAGGCTCTTGTGCGATCGCCTTTCTAGTGTTATGTTGCACCACAATATAGCACTTACACATGTATTGAGCACTACCTACACGACGTTCGACACCTGAACTGTGTCTGAATAAAGTGTTGTCATCCTTTTGTTACGGATCTGAATGTAAAGAGATCGTCATATAGCTAACGAGCCATATTGCATAACTGACTGTTTGTAAACCGTCTTATCGTCGCGATTCTTAAGCTGGCATTAGTATTCACCAATGATAATGAATGATAGTCAAGACAATATTTTAAACGAACGAAGAGACTGTCGTCACTGGCAGAGACGATTTGTGAGATATTTAAAAACTTGCATGTTTCCAATAACTGAAGCACATATACGTGCTATATACCAAGAGCAACTCAAGAAAGAGCCAGACTTCAATGAAGAACGCGGTGCACAATGGCCACACCCTTTCTCATATTTGAACATTACGATCAGGTTCATAATACTAACAATTCATGTCCATAAAAACACTGCTTAAAGAATGTTGCCTGTTTGACAGAATCTCATATATGGCGTGTCGCAATACTTGAAACGATGAGCATTTATACTCATTTTCAATCTAACCTAGCTGCGCTACCTTTCCAGTTTATCCCAAGTCATATCCCATTAAAAATCCATTGTCGTTACCATATGCACATACAAAACGCCCAAAACATATAACGAGGTCGCTTACCACATCCTGCGTTGGTAGTAAAGTCCATCTTCAGCCTGCGCTGACTTTTGAAGTTCCTGCTTGATCATCTTTCTCCTCTTTGCCTTGCTGACAGGCTTGTGGTTCGCAACCGGAGCTTCAACATGGCCTTCGGGCGTCGACATCTTGTCCACCACCTTGGCCTGCAGCAGCTTTATGATCTCGATATTTCTCTGCAACGTAGCATCTCCCTCGATGTCAACAATGGGCTTCGATTCCTTGATCTCCACTAATAGGCGCTGTCGTCTGACTTCTATATCGGCTTCTGTGTCAATGTCGATGACACGGCCGTCTTCAAGCTCTTTTGTACGCGCCTGGAACTTCTCCGGCAGGTAGACTTTTGGCGATGGGCGGACTTCAGCGCGTGGCTTGATTGCCGAACGGAGCTGGCTAACAGTTCTTTGCTGTATGATATAACCGCTGACGAAGAGAGCGACTGTGCAGCTGACCACTGTGACGTTAAATGTCTTATTAGCATAGGATCATCTGGAATGTGGAGGGCGGTGAATGTCTCTTACCCACGAAGCAGGATGCGATGACTTGCACCTGGCTTGAAGTGAGAAGCATCCGGGCCATGGTGAATGAAGAGTTTAATCAACTAGAGGCCGGCCGAGTCAAGAACAGATATGAAGTACACAATCAGATGGTTCAGAATACAGATTGAAGCCCAGCTGTCGTCATCCTAGACGGTTTAGAGTCCATTATTTACTCTGTTGGCACAGCAACAAAGCTTATCAGCTTATCGCTTCCCGGCTTTCAACACTTTCGCATCCAAGCTTCAAACCAGCCCCCACCATCACCAACTTCGAAGAATCGACAGCCCTTTTGCGATCATCACACAACATGAGTAGGGATAAGGATACAGTTCACGCCGATGCGCGGCGCTTCCTCGATGAGCGCGGCTCAAACGTCTCGGTCGCGCCGAACGGCCTCAACCCTGCGACCATCATGGAAAAGGCCGTTAGGGATCGCATCGTCGACTCGATATACTACAAGATGCAATGCTTTGCGTGCAACGAAGCCGATATTGTTGATCGCGTTGTCGAGGATGTCAAGTTTATTGGAGGTACCTATGGCACCACACAAGTACCCAGCCCGTTTCTGTGTCTTGCCTTCAAGCTTCTCGAGCTTTCGCCTAGCGACGCGGTACTACTGGAATACCTCAAATTTGGCGGTGAAGCCTTTAAATATTTGCGCGCACTTGCGTGCTTCTACTTTCGACTCACGCGGCAAGCAAAAAACGTTTACGAGATGCTGGAGCCATTTCTCGAGGATAGGCGCAAATTGAGACGGAGAGGAAGGGAAGGCGTGAAGTTGTCATATATGGACGAATTCGTGGACGACCTCTTGACAAAGGAGCGTGTATGCGGTACAAGTCTTTGGAAAATGCCGAAACGAGAGGTTCTCGAGGACCTAGAGATTTTGGAACCGAGGGTCAGCCCTCTTGGCGACCTTGAGGATCTTCTCGAGGAGGAGGATGAAGCGGAGAAAGAGAATGGAACGAGGGAAGAATCTGGGGAGATCTCAGAAGGAGATGTGATGGAGGTTGACCGGGATGAGAGAAGGAGAAGTCCAGACAGCAGCCGCAGCCACAGCCGAAGCCGCAGTCGGAGCCGCCGTCCAAGTCACAGCCGCAGTAGAAGTCAAAGTCGTTCACCTTGATCTGACTACTCAACTCAAGCACACCAACACCAGAATTCGAGTCGCGAGACGCCCAATGCATCGCTTCCAACATGAAAAGATACGCCCCTTATTCCTAAAAGCTCGCGCCGGGTTGAATACTGAGATTCGATAAACTGGCCAATCTGCACAACGGGTAACGGCGTTGCTTATATAGCCCAACGGTACGCACTGAAAAGGGCGCAATTGAGCACGAGACAGCCCAAGTCGAAGAATTTTAATGCCATCAGGGCATTTGCAGTAAATCTGCGTGAAGGAGAGGGAGAAGGAACAACAGGGCTACATATTTGCGCATCCAACCATCTGTTTGTAAAGCATTCATAGCGCAACCGACCCAAGCGATAATTGAAACATCTTATAAATTCGTTGATAATACTGCGAGCATGCTGCCTACCCATAAACGTAGCATGAATCAAAACGCAAAGCTTCTGGAAGTTACAAATGGCAGAAGCAGTCACTTGCATCGCTGGTGTTGAGTGATGGACACTTTGAAGCCATGTAAATGATTACAAGATCTATAACACCCTAAATTCTTTTTGCTATTCGTCCTCTTTAATATACAATATCGTAAAATCATCGCTTGTGGAATTCTACAGCACACTCATATAACCATAGACTTCAGCTTCTCCGCCAGCTGAAGTACTCTTTGGTCATCCCAATACTGCCCGATAATTTGCAGACCTGCTGGGAATTGACTTTCTTCCACTTTGGCTGGAATACTCACAGCCGGTAGCCCTGCTAGACTTGCAGGCACTGTGAAAACATCGTTCATATATGCATCCACACTACTTTGCTCCTCAATCTCTTCTAATCTTGGAGGAAATGTCGGTGCTGTAGGGCATAGGATGAAGTCAACCTGGACAGGACCAGTCTTGTCTTCCATACCAGTGGCCTCGGCCATATCGCTAAGGTCGAATTGCTCAGGTTCGTAGAGGGGGTTATCAAGTCGAAAGACGCGATCAAAGTCCTGTTGCACCATCCGACGAACCTTTTGAGCCTGGATAAAGTAGTTGTCTATAGCCTCGGAACTGAGACTGTAGGTACCTAGTAGAATTCGTCGTTTGACCTCGTCACCAAAACCCTCGCCACGAGTATCAGAGTAAAGAGTTTCGCCGACTGCATCACTGCCCTCACCACGTTTTCCGTAGCGAACACCATCGTACTTGGCAAGGTTTGATGAAGCTTCCGCAGGGGCAAGAACGTAATAAGCGCAAAGAGCTTCTTTGGTAGATGGTAGTGAGATGGGTACCAGTGTCGCACCTTGTGCCTCAAGAGTAGAAGCAGCAGATATCCAAGCGGCGCGGATAGAAGGATCAAGCTCATCGATGTTGTACTCGAGAGGAACACCAATATTCAGCTTCGAAAGATCGGGAAGAGTGGATGGTATCGTTTCGGTGCATCGTCTCCGAGATACAGAAGGTAGTGAAGTTGGATCTTCGGAATCATGCTCCTCGTGCATTTTGGTCTTAAATACGAGGTCATGTATCGGCTTAACATCCTTGGCCATGAAGCCAACCGTGTCCAGAGAGTTGGCATACGGGACCACACCGAACCGAGATATCATACCGTAACTAGGCTTGTAGCCAACCGTTCCGGTATAGGCAGCTGGCAATCGGATTGAACCACCAGTGTCTGTCCCCAATGCGACATCGGCATCTCCTAAGCGTACCGCAACAGCACTTCCACCGGAGCTTCCACCAGCGGATACATTGCCATCCTTTGCTAAAGGGTTCTTCACTGCCCCATGAACCGAGTTTGTAGAGTGAGATCCCATACCAAACTCATCCATGTTAGTCTTCCCAACAACGGTTGCACCACGTTTGCGCAATTGGCGGACGACAGTAGCTTCGAAAGGTGAAGGGTGAGCAGAGAGGATATGTGAGGCGCATTGTGTCGGGAACTCAGAGGTTGCAATGTTGTCCTTGACAGCAAGCGTAAAAGGTTTCACATCCTTACACATGAAAGGAAGGAAATCAGCATTTGGGTCTGCGGCAGCGAGTTTAGCTGTGAGTGTTAGTGAAAGTAAAGTAGATAGATGAATCTAGACATACTACGACCAACAAAGTGGTTGCAGCTACTATGTGAGCGCCATTGTATGACCGGTCGTGCACCAAAAGCAACTGTGAGAGTTCTTTTAAAGTATCGAGAAGGTCTCGAGGCCGATTGTCGCACAAGAGCCGTGCTCATCATGATTTTATTATGATCATGGGAAGTCGCTATAATTTCAAGAAGTTGAAGGTGGGGATGAGCTGCAGCTGTAGCTTAGTGGCTTATCGATAACAGGCAAGCAACCAATATGTACAAATCTAAGGGTCTCTCATCTCACCCATCCTTGCTTAGGTAGCATCGCAAGTCTGACAAAACATTCACGTCAGGTACAAAATGGCGACCAAAAGAGAATTTGAGGATGTCGACGAAGGCGACACTTTAAAGCCCAAACCAAAGCGATCTAAGAAACACGGCGGAAAAGCGCGACAACACCAAAACTCTGGCATCGATCCGACCTGGGGCCAGAAATATGTCTTTGCAGACAACGAGCATGCGACAACGATTCCTGCAGGCGAAGAGTCTGATTTCGAGGACGACGCAGACGCCATGGCATATTTAAACTCAGTTCGGTAAGTCGACCCTTTCCCCTCGCGCCCCTATTGTCATTACTGAAGATCGCGACCTTGCAGAGCACGAATGCTGATATGGTGAGTATGACAGACAACAAGCTGCGGGAATCCCCCATTTACTCGTTGCGCCTAAAGTTCAGATCGGACCTCAGTTACCTGCTGAACTCAGAGGTGACGGCCAAGGTGGTGAAGATGGACCTATCGACAGGACCATATACAGCGACGGCGTTGGCGATTCTCGAGGTTGGTACGAGGACGGCGCATACATGGCAATGCCCGACAACGCGGACGATGAGGGAAACTACGAAGAAGCACAATACCCAGAAGACGATGACGACGACTACGACAAAGAAGTAGCTATACACGAAGCCTACTTTGCCTCCGTCATGGACCACTATCACCACCTACGAACTATCCTCCACGCCGATCCTCCCCAGAACGCTCGTTCTCGTCTCGCAAAGGCGCAGCTCAAAACCGAAGCCCCTGCAGATAACCAAACCTCTGTCATAGCCACCTGGTCTCGACTTCTGCGCGACACCGATCCGCATCCACTTCAGATCGCTCACATGTCCAAAGATACAACGCTGCGAATACTGCGCATCATGCTTGGCGGCAAGTTTCTTCGTCGAGGATACACACTTCCAGAGCGTACTAGTCGCTGGATCTGGGCATTGCTTGCAAGGCTGCCAGATAGGGGCGAACTGAACTACGCTGAGATTGGGTGGATTCGTGACCTGGGACGAAGAGCAGTCCTCTTGGGCAGAAGTTTATCCGAGATGGCTGCGCTGAGAGAAGAGTTGGCAGAAGGTGGACTCGGCGCGCATGAAGCTGTTGATAGAAGTAGCAGCGACGAAGACATCATGGCTGACCCAGAGGACTTGGAGATTGAAGGCGCCGTCAGCGCTGAGGAGGACGAAGAAGATTCTACACCACCCGAGGCTGAACAGAAAGCTGAACAAACACCCAAAGCTGCAGAGCCTACGACAACTTCGTCGCCGAAGCCTGATGCAGAGGAAGGTGAGATAGACGAGGAGGAAGACGTGGCTATGGATACCGCATCTGACTCGGATGCTGAAGAAGGTGAGGTCGCTGCCCCAGAGCCCGAGGAAAGCCTCAAGGCAGCAAAAGAACGTTTGCTCGCCCAAATTAACCATGGGGCAGCTTCAGAGGATGATGAAGACGCGGCGAAGGAGGTCGCGAAACAGCGATTACGGGCGAATTTACGTGCTACCCTCAACATGATTTTGACGGTAGCTGGTGAGTTTTACGGTCAGAGAGACTTGCTCGAGTTTCGCGAGCCCTTCGTTGGCATGTAAGTTGAGGGATAGTAATAATAACTGTAGGTCTTCTTTCGACCTTTATGTATAAATCCATGTAGCATGCAGCGAGCTGCAATGTCTTTTTGACACCTAATAAATCTACAACCGCTCTGAAGCATTGATATATACCTGAACGCCGACCAATGTTGCAAAACCCAAACATAACGCATAGTTGGCACGATAATGTGCAAGAACTCTGTCGAACATCGAAACAATTGCTGGCTTAGTTCGTCATATCCATTTCGGGGTTGACAAGAAAATCGGCCTCTTCGAAATCTGAACCTGAGTTTTGGTTGTTGGAGACGAACCCCCTCAAACCGGCACCCTTTCGAGACACGGGAATAGCCATAATTCGGGAGTTGCTCTGGACGTCCATGGAGCGGCTTTCAACAAGCTCATCTTCCTCCTCATCAAAAATTCGCTTGCGAGATGCATCGCATGACTCAGCACTCTCTTGTGACATGGTAAGCTCGGGAATGGCGTCGATATCCGGAACATCATCCTCTCGTTCAAACTCGGGTTGCGTATCAAGACCACCAACTCTGTTGATTCCGCAGAAAGGGAGGAGTTCCCGAGAGGCAGCCTTGATAGGGGCTCGTGCGGTGATTTTGGTGGTGTTTACTGGAGCATTGTCTGTCCAGAGCTTGAAAGCACTAGTACCGACTGTCTTGTATCCTTCAGGGACGGACTTGCGGACTCGCATGCCGACGCTGAGAAGGTTTGCCTGGACGGTAGAGGGGAGAGCGGGCTGAAGAGGCTTCTCAGCTTCAGCAGATGCAGACTCGGAGGAGGTTCGAGCATTGAAGAATGAGGTGATTTGGCGCTGAGAGGGATCGGCTGAAGCACCAGCGAATTGGCGCTTAGTTCGAGGAGTTGACATTATAGTAGCGTGTAAAGACTGTGGCGAACTCAGAAGAACTCTTTGATTCAGAAAAAACGAACAATTGTGTCGATTGTTCGATGACGTTGCAGTGATGATGGTAGGCAACGACTATGGCACAGAGAATAGTAACAAAGAGACAACGTTCAAGTGGTGATTGAGTGGAGAGTGTCTGGAGACGGATCCAAAAGAAATAGTCTTTGTGAAGGTGAATGACGTCGGGATCGAGAGAAGATATATCAAGGGTTCAAAAGGAGAACAAAACAAGGAGAAGAGGGGAGAGAGTGAAACAAGTCAGACCAAGGGCCTTGTTGCCAGGGGTGAGGAAATTTGGCAGGGTCAGGAAGTGAAGCGCCCCTGCTCTGTCCCAAGAAGACCCCAAAAGCTAACGAAGGAGACGATCCCAAAAGCAGCACAATCCAGCCAATCAACTAACAAGAGTTTCTCACTGTGGATCGGCTTCCCGCGTATGACCGCCATCTCAGCGCGCCGCCTTCGCGAAAAGGAACCGACTATGCTTTCTTCTATTGGTCCACTGACTCATCTGATAAGCCCCATATCTGATCATCAAGAAGAGAGTCTGGGCTGAGTTGAAGATCAAGGCGGTGGCGATGAATTATGCTACAGGCAATTTCTAGCACTTTTCATGATCGACAAACAGTTGGTTTTATTTGCCCAACAGAGCCAAGTTCCACTTCGAATTCGCCTCTCGCTTTTTAACAAATTGATTTGAGGAAAAGAGTCACACGATCACCGACATAATCGTTGGATACATGCATATTTTCACATTGATCAAACTCCAGAGACACACAGCATAAAGTTAATTCATCTATCATGAACCGAGGTGATATTGATTGGTCATAAAGAAGGTCAAATTCGAAGAGCTCCATCTACCAGTCCAATCACAAAGGTTTATAGTTGGAACTACAATGCGTTGGGTCTAAGGCAGAATGCGGATTCTATCAATATTTCGCGGGGTAATTGGTTCCCCAGGTTCGTGAGAAAATACCCAGCCTTAAGACTCTGCTTCAGCCGAGTTGCCTCAGGCGTTTCGTGGCGGGCGACCGTCTCCGGATAGTCATCCGACAAGTCAGCAGCTAGGTACGTCGATCGGCTGAGGGGTTGAGCCCGACTATCGATGACGCCTTCCATCACCGATTGGCATCAAGTGAGTCGACTTCGATAGGTAGGTAGCTACAGCGATGCAAAGTAGATAGCAGTGAGTGGAATGATATATGTTGGAATCATGTTAGTACGAAGCACAGGAATATGCTCTACGACAGTCACGACAGCAACACAACGCAATCATCGACTAGAAACATTCACGTCAAGAAGAAAGTGATGTGGAAACCATTGTGAATTTCGCAAAAGCACAGTGACCATCCTCCGCTACCCACTGCACTCGGGTATGAAGCGATCATCAAGAAACGGTTCCACGTCCTCATGTCCAGCCAACCTATTAGAGCCAGCGCAGACACTCGTGTGAAGGCTTTCTCAGCTTTCCACCCATGCAGTGCTTTTTTTTCCTTCCTGCCTCCAGACGACTCTTTGGTACAAGGCGCGTAACGGAAAAACAAAAGAGAAATGATGTGCCATGCAAGATATCCGGAGACCCCAAACGCCCCTATTCTGGGTGTTCCATCTTCTATCTGCAAAGATTTTTTGGTGAGTGTTCGCAACGTCGGCTGTTCTATCCGTCCATGTCGATGTTGTGTTTTGCAGATCCGAGATGGCCACCATGAGATGAACCGTAAGAGTCATGAGTGCCCAAGGAAATAAACCGCCGCGAGGCGTTTACTTCCTTCGGAAAGAGCAGCCCTCAGTAAGACGAGCCTTACCACCGGTAGGCTGGCAGAGGACAGTGGTGCATCCCTGGCAGATGACAACGGTCTGGGCGTGGGAGAAGACGGTGGTGATGGTGAAGCAACCGGGGCACTTGACATCCATGAAGAAGGATCGAGGGGCGGGCACAAGGGTCTGGTAATGTTAGATTGATTGTCGTGATGATGAAAAATTTGTCCGGATGTTATCGTACCTTGAGCTTGTGCTTCTTGGCCTCGGCGGCCGGGGAAGGGTTCAGAAGATCAACGGCGAGAACCTGGGGGGCGGTATGTTAGCCAACTTGTTCCATCATCGTGTCTGTGTCCATTATGTGTTCCGTCCATCGTCCTTGCTATCGTCGAAGTCGAGTTCCATCAATTTGTAACTTTTGCCACGGGCAGCAGCAAGTTTCTTCGAGTCGATGATTCCACCTCTTTTCACACACGTAGTCGTTGTCCATCCATCGCTCGTAATCGATCCATCGTAAAAGGTACCAGAAAAAGGCAGTCGCTTACCATCTTGTCTGATTTTCTCGAAAATTTCTTGTCGGTATCTTGCGAGAGTGGGAAAGCTTGACGAAATCCGGCAACAGATTTGAGGCTCGCAAGGTGGGTGGGAGGAGGTAAGCGAGGAAAAGTTTGGTGGCTCTGAGGGGAGGACTCGTTCTTGCCTCTGGGGCGGCTTCTGTGGCCAAGAGTGGACTAGCGTGCTAGGGTTGGATAGCCCACACACGTGATGCAATTTGGGAAGGAGCGACCGGGTCAATGCCGGTGTAACATGGTGCCGTTGGAGAGAGCTTATGCAGTAATTGTGCATCAATTGTGCTTGGTTACTTGGTGGGGCTTATTCGAGTTATGCATGAATGGCAGAGCTCTGCCTGGTCCCTGGTAGAGTTGCGTCAGTTTACACTACGTACCACTACCCATAGGCTGCCACTTTCGAGCAAATACATAATAGACGAGGGAAGCGCCTGTTGGAGCAGTCAAGTTACTTCAACTTTGCCAAGACGTCAGAATGTCTAACCCTATGGAACAGCGTATCAATGTTCCAATTGACGACCCAAACGCAGACACAGAATGGTCAGTTTTTGCTACCCCTCCATGATCCTGAGCTAGCTCTAACCCCGCCATAGGAATGATATTCTTCGAAAACATGGAGTTATCCCTGAGAAGCCGCCGAGCCCAACTCCTATGATCGAGGAGGCCATTCTTGAAGGACGAAGACTAGCACATGAAAACCGATTGGAAGGCAAGGACCTTGACGAGTTGGACGAGCTGGAAGACGATGAAGATGAAGCTTTCCTGGAACAATACCGCCAAAAGCGCATGGCCGAGTTGAACAGTTTACAAAAGAAAGCTCTACACGGAACCGTATACCCTCTTTCAAAACCCGAATACCAGCGCGAAGTCACAGACGCATCACAAAACGGACCCGTCTTCGTCAACCTTACGTCCGCCATGGGAACAAATGTCGAGTCCCGAGTCTTGACTGAACTATGGAGACAAGCGGCTAGGGAGTATGGCGAAATCAAGTTTTGCGAAATCCGAGCAAGCCAGGCCATCGAGAACTACCCTGACCGAAACTGCCCAACAATTCTGGTTTACAACAAGGGAGATATTGTCAAGCAGATTGTGACGTTGGCAACCATCGGGGGCGTGCGAACAGGGATGCAACAGGTCGACAATCTCCTGGTTGGAGTTGGTGCCGTCCCTGACTCTGATATGCGCGTTGTCAAGAGGAGGCAAGCTGCTGAAGATGCTGCTGAAGATCGTTTGGCAGGTAAGACTATCAAGACAGGAACTGCCGGAAAATCACGAAACGTCGACAGTGATGACGATGACTGGGATTAGATCTCGGATGAATGATACCCGTTTCTTTGAACAAGTTGTTCACCCATGTGGTTTGCGCCGGGGACAATGCCCCATTTGCGCTCACGTTTTGAATCGTTTTGGTCCACTCTCCATATTGGTACAGGCCTAAACGCCATTCCAACGGATCGCTATGTGGAAGGGACAGTGTCTCTGCAGGAACATCTACGATCGCATCTCAAGCCGAGCCATATGCCTCTAAGGAACGATACGTTTATCTACGCATCAAACAGCATGAGAGGAGTGTCTTTGACGATGTGGCTCGCCTATGCTGGCGAGTGCAATCCTGAGCATACTACGAGGGTACAGACGGGGATTTACATACCAATAAGAAGTTGTACAACAAAGCACATACATACACACGACTAGGCTCTTGGATGATTTTTCTGATAAGGGACATACCAATACAGGTCTGCTAGGGAGTGGGCCAGGAACGAGCTCATAGTTACAACGGGATCAACGCAATTCTTTCTGCACTTTGGACTTAGTCTAGATTATGACACATCAAGTCAAGACAACTATGTCACGCGGATGGTAGAACATGTGTTTGTACGTGATTATTAACGGAAAACTTGGGTCAACTGATCTTGCACGCGGCGTAGGTCGAAATGAACTATCCACATCTTCGTCATGATTGTCGGAAGGACAAACATTCAAGTGCAACTAATTTTAGTGACAATTAATTGCAATAAAAAAGAGAATATAAGGTATCATTCATGTGCTCATCAATCTGCTTTTACTATGCATAAAACGCCATTTACCCATCATCCTTGTTGATTTCCCTCATCAGTTACAGGAACAAGATTTCCTCTCGGCAGACCCCAACTACTCTTGCCTAATTCTCCCGGTCCGCATCGCCATGAGCATCCTCGATGAATGAAGGGGATAGTCCTTTCGCCCTCTGCCATACTCAGCGGTGTCACTCGCAGGGCAGATGATTCATCGTGGCTGACCTTTTTACAGGTTCGGACTTCCCGCCACTCAACCCATTCGACAGTTGGGATAACCATCATCTTGCGGCATCGTGCGCAAGTCAGTCCACCGGCTTCCTTTTGTCGCTTTGCTCGTTCCAGAAGCCTCCTGAGGTGATTGAGACCCTCCGGGATGTAAAATGCCATTTCCGGAAGCTGAGTGGTAGAATAGCAGGCTCGAAGGGCAGTCTCCAACAGACTCGGGACGCGGCTTGCCCCTTGCAAGCGTTGCGACTCTGTCATAGATGAGACGGACGCCGATGGTGAGAATTCTGGTTCTCCCTCATCAACAGGCAATACAAGTTGCCGGTGGTCTGTTGGAAACCTGAAGTCTGAGACGACTCGCCCTGTAGTATCCGAGAGTTGCGAAGGAGACCGGCCCAACACTCGACTCACCAAGTGTGGCACAGAAGAAGGTTCTGATTCCGTGTGAGAAAAGAGCACATTATGTAACTTCTCCTCGGCCTGTTCCAGGGCTCGTTTTGGTTGCCAAAAGGGGTTGGGATGAACGACAAGTGTGTCGAGTTTGCTATTTGATACAAATAGATCCAACAACTCAACTGGTAAATGTCGTAAGCGGTTTTGTGACACATTGAGCTCCTTGAGATGCTGTAATTTGCCGATACCAGGAGGGAGTTCAGTGAGTTTGTTGTGGCGGAGACTGAGAATAGTGAGATAGGTCAAGTCAAAGATGGCACCAGGAACCCGTGTTAGCCGGTTCTGGGCCATGTAGATCTTGAGCTCAGGATCCTTTTGCTCAAAGGCGACATCCTTAGTAACAACGGGGATACAGGTAAACTGTGACAAAGGACTAATGGTATCGTTGGAGACATCTTCCAGCCCCATCGACCAAAAGTCGACTGTCTCTTCACCCGTCTCAAGGCAGGTGCGAACCTTGTCGCGTGCAATCTGCTCAGCCCTTGAGACGCGGCGCACCACGCGATCAAGCTGGGGCAGTCTGGGTTTGGGGTTTTCAGGAACGGGTTCCAGCATATCTTCGCTCTCATTGCCATCACTGCCAAGGAAGACACCGCTGTCTGCCTGTCGCGTCCATGGGCGCCTCTGCTTAGAAACGTGAATCTCACTGAAAGTCGAGTCGGAGGAAGTGGGATGCTGTTGAAACCAAGTACCAATGTATCTCTTCTTTCGCCTGCCTTCTACATAGTTGTCCAACGCAGGGTCATCATCACTAGAGAATATGGCGGGATCACTTGAATTGTTGAAGCCCGAGGAAGGCGCGTGCTTGGAGCCGGCATTGCGGACGCGTTTCCGAGGGTTGTTGGTGAAAGTTTGGGACTGCTCATCCCAAGAAACAGCAGGGAGAGGAGGAAGGGTTAACTCCTCTGACGACATTGAAGTGATATTGTAGAGATATGAACGAGATTTTGAAATGACGTTACACAAGCATAAAATGAGTTCAAATGATGCAGGAACTCAAACTTGAACTTGTCCAACGCGACTTGGCTCGAAGATAGGTGGACTAGATGCAGAGTGACGATGGAGGAGAAATACAGGGTTCGGATCACCCCACCTCACGCACTAAATATGCCATGCACTCCAATTACTGGGGTGTGCACGTGCCATTACCAGCCACTCGACCCCTAACGTCCCAGCAGTTTCAGGGTCGAGAGGGTCTCAAGATTCCATCCATGGACACGATGTGATAAGATGATCAGATAATGAAACGCGTTTTCTTATTAGTCTGTGTTTCTTTGAAGATCAGGGAAGGGAGGTGATATTTTGGAAAGAATACTAAGGACACGGCAAACGGCAAACGGCAAACGGAACCAATATTGACTGGAGGGCATCGGGTGCCTGTAGTGGTCCAACTAGACAAATACCAGGAGGTTGGGTCGATTAGCTTGATGGTCCAATATCGTGAAATTGCTAGCCTTGATTTGCCAGTACAGTAGTATCACATAAGTTTGACTGGAAAGCTGTTGCACAGCGTGTCAGCGTAGTGACAACAATCAATCATTGTACCCAGAACCAATACATGCTCCGGTGACACAGAACTCCAGGTTGAGCCTCTTCAAAGCAGAAAAAGCTTACAACAAAAAAGGAGGCTAAATTTTGTAGTTCGAGATGCAAAAGACAAGTGGGGAGGGACTCGAACTCTCGCTGTCGGAATCAATCTGCAGTCAAAACCGTTGCTATCATTTCCTGAATTTACAGTCATAAGCAAGCATATTACTCTGAGAATTCTAAAGTTGCGGCCGTGGGTTTTATTCTTGGGATGAAACCATTTGTCGAGCTCGATAAGGCTCTTTGTTATTTTAATTGATCAAGATGCTGCGTTATTGAACATTGTTGGAAACCCTTGTGAAATATTTCCGACACCGCGACTGAGTTGGCGGGTACCGGGCCGAGCCTTTGGACCAATCAAAATTCAGCTTCATTCTTCATTCAACCATGGTCCACTCCCACTTTTGTTGGATTGTATTGGAGAGTCGCTGAAGTTTTTTAGACATACTGACTGAAGAACAATAGCTGTCGAGTCATTTTGGGTAACTACAAATGATAGGATGAGGTTAATAATTTGTCAATTGTAGTGAAAAGGCTTGTTGGATGAGCTTTTCATAGAATATCGTCCTAACTAACGTCAAAGTACAGATATGATCCGATCACCTACTTGAATTTCTATCACGATAGATGTTCTCAAACTCATATATTTTCACGTACCGACAACTCTGCATTTAATCACTGCACATGGTGTTGCTGATGTTTTGAATTAAAACTTCCCGAGTGCAGGGTAAACAGCTTGTCACCAAATGGAATCAAAGATACCGCTAAACTCCACTTGGCCTTGACAAGACCACCAGCAGCGGGTGGACAAACTTAAACTTCCACTTCTGCTATGTCTAACGATCGCAAGCAAACACACGACGACACAGATTCTACGAAAACCATTATCCGTTACCTTTTAATTTTTGGTCTTCCGTTAATAGTTCTCGTCATCTGGAACAAATTACTTGGCAGCACCAAAACGGAGAGGACGACAGAAGCAAACATGTCTTCAGGAAGAATCGCCCCGCTCGTGTTTCCTGCAGCATCGCAGCACACTGCCACAGTCATCTTTGTTCACGGTCTCGGTGACACTGGACATGGCTGGGCAAGCGCTGTTGAGAACTGGCGCCGGCGACAGAAGATGGATGAGGTCAAGTTCATTCTGCCTCACGCACCCCAAATCCCCATCAGTGTGGTGAGTTTATACCCGAGAGGTGTGTTGAGAGTTGACCTAAAACGGATAGAACATGGGAATGAGAATGCCTGGATGGTTTGATATCGTAAGTGTCTCTTTTCGAATTGGCTAGAACCACAACTAACATGGCAAAGAAACAACTTGGAGGT
Source organism: Fusarium praegraminearum (assembly GCA_002093855.1). Lineage (NCBI taxonomy): Eukaryota > Fungi > Ascomycota > Sordariomycetes > Hypocreales > Nectriaceae > Fusarium > Fusarium praegraminearum. Next base: position 135,334 of record LXHY01000121.1, on the reverse strand, counting down.
GACGTCGACTCACTCATCCGCAACGAGGACATCGAGGGCATTAAGCTTAGCCAAAAGTACTTCCACGATCTCATCCAACAAGAGGTTGACTCGGGAATCGTCCCCGAGCGCATTGTTCTCGGCGGCTTCTCTCAGGGTGGTGCCATGTCTCTCCTTGCCGGCCTCACCTGCACAAGCAAGCTGGGCGGTATCCTTGGCCTTTCATCTTGGTTGCTCCTATCCAAGAGCTTTGCCGACATGGTCAAGCCTACAGATGCCAACCGTCAGACTCCTGTCATGATGTTCCACGGTGAAGAAGACCCCATCGTCCCTTGCGAGCGTGGAAAGTTGAGTGCCGAACTGCTCAAGGGACTTGGCTACGACGTTGCATGGAAGACCTATCCGTAAGTTGATGTTGCCTTATTCTTTCAAGGCTACATACTGACTTCACATAGTGGTATGGGACACTCTGCTGTTCCTGAGGAGCTTGATGAGGTGGAGGCATTCTTGAGGAAGCAGCTGCCACCTAAGAACTAGAAGATCCGAAGAAATCGTTCTTAGATAGCATATTTTTGCTGAGGTTTAATTGCCAAACAAAAGGACAGAAGAAAATAGATATAATTTGACAACTACGGTTTCTCAGATTTGAGATTTGTTCATCACATTATACTGGCACGAGTTGAAGAAAGACCAATCATGCTGACTTCGCATGCCCCGTGGCCCATCTCGTTCATGACAACCTCGTGATGGCATCGTAGTTAGGAGGGTAACATGATAGTCAAAGCTTAGTGTTACAAAAACAAATGAATTAAGGAGCTGGTCTAAGGTAGCGTAGACCGGCTTGTTAATTTCGTCTCTTATGCTACCTACTAAGTCTAGTACCTAGGCTTTTCATGAAACATTGCCATCCAGATAAAATTCCCTTAGATAACGACGAGGTGCCGCCAAAATGACGTGCGCTCCGCTCCACCACCCACTGGCTGGGCGCCTTACAATGCCCGCCGCGTAGAGGTGCATGATAAGGCCGGGCCACCAAGTGCCCTATCGCTTACAGTAGCGCACTGGAGATTTCCAATGAGTGGGGGAACTCTGTAGCGGCAGACCCTTGCACCCTTGATCCCGGACAGTCTTCTCCAACGTTTGCCAACCGATCGAAACCTTTGGTGGAATCAACAACTTCTTTTCGATACCTGACCCTTCCAAATTGACGCATTCTGTTTATGGCTTCGATACTCTGTTGAAACAACTTCATCCGTCTCCTCAAAACCGCCCCTGGTTCGCAATCCACACAAGCCGAGTCACACCGATGATCGTCCGCCTAAAGTAAACAAACATGACCTCCGAAGCATCGCGTCCAGTGTCACCGACACCGTCACAACTACCACCTGTCCCTGGATCGCCCGTCTATTCTCTTGCGTCGACTACAAATCCTCTATCTCAGTTCAATCTGCCACTCCCACCGCCTCCTCGATCTTCACATGCTGTCCTCACAAAAGCCGACCTTGAAAACTCCCAACAAGCTTACTCTGATCTCGTCGCCTCTGCAAAGTCATATCGTCTTGCTCTCGCTGCGCTATCAACCGCTGCGTCGACGTTCGGCTCAGCGCTCGAAGCATGCGCCAGACTAAAAGAGGCTCGGGCTGAGGCTATTGGGCCTTCTGGATCGACCAATATGACGGCAAGCTTCTCGACCAAGGGCTCCTGCACCGCCGATATGCTCATGTCCGCTTCTGGAGTGCACCATCTCGTCGCAAACCACCAACAGATCCTCTCCGAAACAGTATACCGATCCTTCGAAGTGCCGCTGCTTCATGACCTGGATAAGTGGCAAACCGTTATTGACGACGAAGAGGAGACGTACAAACACAACATTAAAGCCCAGAGCAGAGAGATAAAACGGTTGGAGAAAGAGGGCATGAAGTTGCACAAACAGCGAAGGCGAGATGTTGGACGATTTAGAGCACATTTGGTTGACCTGACTACGAAATTGGACGGTTTGACAACGTTACATGCCGACCATGCACGAACGCTGTTAAGAGAAAGTCAAGAGACAAGCGGAAGAATCGTCGACGCAAGCTGCAGCCTTGTACGCGCAGAGGTGGACATCTTTGAAAGTCTAGCAAGAAAAGGGTGGAGCGGAGGCGGTCTGGACGACCTCCTGGAGAAGGGACAAGATTTATTCGCAACCGAGGAAGACAGCGCAAACATGAGTGGTGGAGGCGGCGACACACCAAAGCTCTTCTCGATCCTCCCGCCCAAAAGTATCCTCGCCGATACAGGATCAGAACTATCCAGGAGCCACGCCAGAGGCGACAGTCTACTGATGGATACAGAACGCTATCAGTCACTTGCTGCGTTGGCATCAGATATGAGACCCGGCGGTGGAGGAGGTGACGCCGACAGCGTCTTCTCCGCAGACTTTAACAGGCCGCGTAACGCAAGGCCGTTCTCACCTCAGCCCATTCGTCGGGTCCCGACCGATGTGACCTATGAGTCGCTGGTTGGCCGAGCAGAAGGTTTAGGAAATGACGATGATGAGTTAAGCAGATCTGAACTACTTCTGCCTGTGGCTGAATCAGATGTTGAAATAGAGATGCAAAATGGCCATGGACGGAATGAAAATTGCGAGGAGGACATTGCTGTCGAACAAGAGGAGGAAACAAGAGGGCGGTCTGTATCGCCCGCTTCTACGGAGAAAAGACCAAGGTCACCAGGACTGGTTACAGATGCGAGCTCCGCAGCTGCGTGGAGCGACGATGAAGACGAAAGTCCATATTAAATGGCCAGGTTCCTGAATCCCGAATTACTGAGTTACGATTGTGTTGGGTTATCATGTGCAAAGGCGTTTATGTGGGCATTTTTGACAGAAATTCTCGTCGCGGAGAGGCAGCAATAGAATTGCAGGACTTGCTCCTGATTGATAGTATACAAACATTATGCGGATCTTCACCCTCCATGTCTATTAAGTATGCGACTAAACCAAGTGGTACCATTCCATAACACGCCTTACGCCATGACCTTTATTACGCCGTGGTCGATGATCAAATTCTTCGTCTCTCGTACATTCTAGCTCTGCTGGCAACTGACGCTGTTGCTTTTTTTTGGACCGTCTGCTTAGGATATCTTGTACTTGCACTGCCGATTGAATGTCCTCTAATCGTCCTTATCAGCGTTGAGCACATCACCTCCAAACAGTCCAATCCAAGCGTCGAGCCACCAGATGAGCTTCCAGTACAAGCTTGCCTTGCTCCAGTCAAATTCGCCTGTCTCAGTTCGTGGCACCTCATTGCCAATCATGCTGCCACCAAACCACTTGATGAAAGGAATGGCATTAATTACGCGCTGCATCATAGTTTGCTGAGGGAGAAGGGCTTGCTCGGCAGGAAGAATGGTAGCGCGGCGGGCGGTCGGGATGCGACGACAGAAAATACTGTCCTCGTCACGAATCTCCATAGGTTCAATGCTCGATGTGGTGGCTTTAGGGAGAGGGAGAGGCTCGGTCATCGTAGCGGAAGAGGTATGCGAGTTGCTGATCGTTCCAGTGTCCATAGTCAGGCTAGAGGTTTGCGAATGGGGCGGAGACAGGTCGAGGAGACGGCTATTAAACGATGTTGGCCCGTTGAAGTTCTTGCGACCATTCGTGGTGGGAACTGTCGGCATGCTCTGTGATCGAGGGTGATCAGAGACGACCTCGATATCAGGGCAGGCCTCGTCCTTAGCGGGAGGAACTCCCCGATATGGCTCAGCGTGCACAAGATGTCCGAGAATCCTTTGAGGGCTGGCATAGGTTGCAGCTTCGGCAGCTTCTCTGCTCTCAAAAGTAACCTTGACCCAATGATCTCCACCATCAGCGCGGTTCACCAAGGCTCGCTCGTCGGCTGTGAGGTTACGGCGTCGCGTGAATGCAGGATCGCGTAATTCGGACTTGTATCGGCGTTGGCTGGCAGGAGGTTCGCGAGGATAATCCTCCAAGATCGCGCCCGCAAGGGATTCGTAATGGGAGATGGCAGCGTACTGCTGCGTATACGATCGGTAGCCGCGGAGGATTAGCTCGACGGGCGTAGAAGTAACAGGTCGTTGGGTAGCAGCCTCTTCCTGCATCATACCGCTGCTCTTACGCTGGACGGTCTGAGCAGGTGCGGCCGCCTGGTTCGTTACCCAATCGCCAAAGAGCTTGTCTGCAGCAGCTAGCGTGGGGTTCTCGCGACTGCGAGCTGGTGTTCCGGTACGCGATCGCGAACGACGGGTTGATTTACCGAACGAGCCAGACTCGGCGGCGCTGCGACGTGATCGTGTAGTTCCTTGAGGGGCATCTTGACTAATTGCGCGTCTCGTTAGCGTTGGTTTGGGTAAGAGGGGAGATAACCATACTGGTTGAAATACATGGCGTAAGGTCGCTTGATGCCGTCGTCACCGACGTAACACTCGTCATCTGGGACGTTATGAAGGATAAGAGGAGCCATGATGAAGGTCGGAGTAGATAATGAAGAGCAGGTAGCACAAGGAGAGCGTATCTGATGGGTGGGCCGTATTGTATGGCGTGAGATACGATCCCAGGTGGCGATGTTTGTCGACGGTCAAAGAGGGTGAAGATGAAGATGATGGTTTGGTGACGAGCCGCCCTTTCACATTTGATGCACACGCCCTGCAGTTTCTGAAGTTGACTTTTTGGCGGGCCAATCTGGCAGTTGCACCCAGCAACGAACCACTGAAGACAGCTCCTTCTGTTTTGTGGGGCAGTTTATCCGGTTCCGTTGGAGCTTCAGCTTATCACCACCACCAATGTCAGTCTCTAATGAAGATACTAGCAGATATAGGGTATTTTATGACAATAAAAATTCTTTAGTTGGGGCTGCCCAATCGATTATCAAGACACAAGATACAAGTTTCAAGTTTCACTGTATCTTCTTTTCCTTTTCCTTATGTTAGTTATAGAGCTTCAGTCAACTCTAGAGTGTTTCTCTCATATAGTTGAGACAATCGTGGCTTCAATCACTTGCATGAACTCGTTGTTTACACTCGTCAGTGGACTCTCACACAGCTACCATTCATAGGCGTTTACAAAGCCACAAACTAGCTATTATCTAGCACAGACCTGGTCAATCATTTCGCCAATCTCTCCACTGTCAACAACCCGAGTTGGAAACACCCATGAACCTAACCATCATGATGGGCTGATTCAGCATCACGTTCATCCCACTTCAGCTCAGATCCACTGACGGAAATTCCGGAAAGGATACTCGGATATACGAAACACCAGCATGTAAAAGGAGCATGATCTAAAGTGACGTTTCTGAAACTATTCTAAACTCCTCATCGAGAGTCTGTCATAGACAGACCACTTAAATTCATCATGGTTCAACGTATACCGCTTCGAGCATTAGTCGGCCTGATTTCGGTGGCTGTGGCCATGATTGCTTTATTCGGTGCATCGCCGCTTAAAGCACTCTCGTCAACATTGCAAAGGGCAGGAGTCAAATGGCACAACACGCAGAAGAATACAACAGTTCTGCCAGCTACTTCGACTGCAAAAACTCCTGTTTACTTCTTTAGCCATGGTGGTGTAAGTTTGTGCCAAGGCTCGAAACAAATCGACTAACAAACTGAAGCCGGATGTTCAATACAACACAAAGCATCCTGTGTATCCCATTCTTCAACAGATTGGCAAAGAAATTACCCATCAGGTCAAACCAAAAGCCGTGGTCGTCTTCTCGGCGCATTGGATGGGAGAAGAGGACACCATCCATATCAACAATGCAATCAGTGCTGACCTCATCTACGAGTGTGTCATATGTTGGATCTTACTCAGAGTCTCCGTTAACTTGTAACCAGTTTCTATGGCTTCCCTGATCACTTTTACAAGGCCAAATATCCAAATACAGGAAGCCCTGAGCTTGCGAGCAAGATCACGGTGATGCTTTCAGAGGCAGGGATTCAATCCTATGGAATGAAGCGTGGCCTTGACCATGGCGTGTTCTCTGGCTTCCACGTTGGTACGTTTGCTGAGCATAGTTTCCCATATACACTAACAAGTTGCAGCTTTTAATCCTGAAACGAACCCTCTGAACGTCCCGCTGGTCCAAGTCTCTTTGTTCAAGAGCGAAGATCCTCATGCTCACTATGCCCTTGGCCGCGCCGTTTCTGCACTCCGGGAAGAGGGAATCGTCATCATAGGTGCTGGGATGTCAGTACACAACTTGCGTGACATGCACCACATGTTTGAGGGTAACACAGAACCACTACCATACGTTGTGAGTTTTGACAACGCCCTCAAGGAGGCCGTGGAGGCCGAACCTGATGTCCGCGAGGAAAATATGGCTGCGGTATGCAAGAGAGGAGACGCAAAACAAGCACACCCTTTCATGGACCACCTCATGCCTGTTTTCATTGCTGCGGGCGCGGCTGGTGAGGATAGGGGGAAACAAACTTGGACATTGCATGAGGGTAGCTTCGGTTGGTCGCAGTTCCGTTTTGGTGACGTCCCTTCGTCTTAGATTGCGTTGTGGCATTTTGTAGCACGGATCACTGAGGCCAGTATGTCGAGCTAGGCGGATCAGTTCTTACATGATAAGATCTTTAGAATAAGACTAGAAGTCTGGCTAGGGTTGTAAGAAGAACGCCATTTTGCAACCCAACCCTCAAATGTCGGTTGTGCGATGTCTTTCTATCCAGTAAGGATAAGTAAGTAGCACTACAGCTGCGAGGCCATCCGTAGCCACGTCACAACCAATGCACACCGCTCTACATCAATGCTTTGATTGGTGTTTAGACTCGTGAAAGCAGGTTGATAAACGTTTGACATGGACTACTGTTGACTCATAAGTATGTCCTATTTCGAGCCCAAAAGTCTATTTCATTGATATCCCCGCGCCTTTGACCAAGTCTCCTTTATTGTAAAACTCCACATTTGGTAGCATCTCACTAGCAACCCATCTTGCTGTCTGGGTGTGTAGTGAACCATAACCAAAGGGTTCTTGGGTCTTTTCCTTTCTCATTCTATCGTCTCCAATGTCAAGGTTTCCCATATCATCAATTACCACCCTAGAAAATGATTCGCCTGGGCCGTCGCCCCGGGGAAACGAAGAGTATCCTTCGCAAAGTGCCTGGAATACAACCACTTGATCTTGAAGATGAACATCTACTTGACCTCCGACTTCAACCTCTTTACACAGACCTCGACACAGCTGTTTTGACACCTGATCTGTGAATCGATCCCTGTTCTTCATCTTCTTCGGCAGAGATCCCAGCCAATCGTGTCCCCATCGAATTCCGGATGTAGAATGGGCGACAAGGAGTATGTACCAGCGTGAATCCAGGTTCGTGTCTTCAGTAAGCTTGAAGCGGATCTCAGTTGACGGGAACAATTCTTCCAGATCCTTTGCCAGTGATGCCTGGAGCTTCTCATGCACGTTACCAGGCACCACCATGCTGACGTCGACAGCCTTGATCTCATAGGATTCGGGGTACTTTCGTTGCTCTGGGGCCTTGTATCGCAGACTCTGGCCAATCTTCAATGGGTGGAATTTTAAACTGATTTGCCCTCTTGACTGGGGTCCTATGCTCCACCCGCGATGTTCCAGTGCTCTCTCTACCTGGATGCCGAACCGTTCTTCCAGTGTTGGCAAGAGTATCTGATCCAGATATTCGAAACTGAGGGAAAATGAAACATTTGTTCCGCCGGAAATTTGAAGCTCGACTGGTTCCTCAGAGTCATTTCCCGCAAAAATCAAGAATGGCAAGATTGCTTGGAGTATGAGAGGGGTACTCGCAGAGCCTGATTCGGCAGATATCTTGATATTCCGCTGGTATAATTCCGTGGGTGTTCGCCTAGGCGCGAATGTGACAGTCTTGGATCCTACGCTTAGGCCATCAACATCCGCATTGGTTATTTCTGCAAGATACTGGATACTGGTGACATGCTGGCTCTTGAGACCTGGAGGATATTAGCCGGTGATGTTGCGTTATACATCCAGGCATCACCCACCGCCGCCGCGGTCCCGATTTCCTCTCACATTGGTGATTGTGATCGCCTGTCCTGTCAAAGCAGCTATGGTGACCGCGACTCTGACAACTTGTCCACCACCCTCGCCCGTTCTTCCATCTAATTCCACGGGCTTCATATTGTTGCCTGCGTTGAGATGGTGGGAGGCTTGTGGCGAGATGTCTTGATAGGTTGTGGTTTTTTTTTGGAAGGTCGATTCAGGCAGAAGTATCAGCCGCGAAGTTGTACAGCAATGAAAACAGCGTGAATGACTCCAGTAACTGTCTAGTGACCCAGCTATATATGGTGTTGATCCGTTTTCATCGTGCAACGGTTCCTCACCTTTTGTGACTCATTTGCCGAACGAACTAGCAGCTGCAGGGCTAGGCAACAAATACTTTCCAGGAGCTGGATTGACAAGGAATATGGGATTTTTGCGGTTGAATCCAATGGTATTTTGTTATAAGGATAGAGGAAGATCCGCCGAGAAGGTGGCTAACAGCATGTGTCCTCTACAGAGTCCAGTTGGTTGATTTCTAAGCTCTTCGGGGAGTCCGAAACCAAGCTGACGGGGCTCAGTCTTGTCGTGGCCAACAATGGGATTCTGACAGGATTATAAATAAGAAGGCTTAAGTACGACTTTCTTTCTCTTGGCTTTGCTGTGTTTGGTCGTCGAACCCTACCTGCAGGTGCAAGTGTAAGTGGAGTGGACAGCTGCACTCATTCCAGGACCGGGATATACACCGGCCAAGTGGAGCCACTCGCTCCGGCCCCGGCCTCACAGTCTAATTCCGGATAGCAATTTGACGTCGGAACGGACTCTGAAGTGGCGTATCTACCTATTCATAGTGCGCTATGGCTTCTCTCATTTCCTATTCATTGTCCCCCCTGTTTCTTGCTTTGGATTTATTTTCAAGTATTTTCTTCCTACCTTGATTTGTCCTTATTCATTTCACTTCGCCCCCTGCAGCTGTGTTGCTACAGATGCATGATCCCAACAAACCTGCAGACCGCAAGGATAGCACTTACACGATGCCGGCATCCCCAAGCGATAACTCAGCCTCATGTTGATCCCTCTCCTCGCTGCAGCAACGATTGGACGTTGGGGTACACTCGCCACGCGTAGAGACACATATCGCATGAGATAAGTGGCGACATTGGCCTATCATCTTTGCCAATTGAGACCAAGATGCAGAAAGGATAATAATTATCTATATGCCACAGTTTTCCGACACAGCCTTGAACTTACGAATTAATTGCGTAAACTTATTGTTGAGGCGACTGGCTCTGGTGGCGAAACTCGGACCAGAGGCTGTTAACTTGGAGAAGAAAGGCATTCGTCAATGAGAGACTTTAATATAACAAGAACTATTCCAGACTATAACCCCAATTTGCGCTCGGCTCACTCGTTTCAGATATAACCACCAACCCTGGCACAAAAGAGACACTTCAAGCTCAAACAATTTGGGAGCAGACCATACCCAGAACATGCCCAAACTCTACCCGGACAACTCCGAAACGACAACAGAAATAGCAACCCTCATTCAAAAAGCACGCACTCCCTTTCCCTGACTTCACATATTCCTTCTTTTGTTTCTTCTTCTTCTCCTTCTATTATCCCCCATATATTATGCAACCGCCCGCTGCACGAAGCCTGCCTGCCTGCGCCTGCCATAGTTCATTCCTGGTTGTTCCATTGTAATGTGATGTTGGGCTTGCCAACATCGGGAGGGTACCTGCCCTTCGATCGACGTTTGCGTACGAAATGGATTGCGGAAACTACCATGGCCCTGATTAGAAGGTGCAGACGGAGTGGGATATCTTTACTCACCGATCTCCTAAATTCTCCAGCGCGCCATCCCCAGTCTTTGCAACACATCCGGTTTCACAAACAGAGACTGACCACGGATTCCTGAGCTATCCTTCCATTTCAGTGTCGTCCGAGAGTTCGAGCGTGTCGTCAGCTGCAGGAGTTGTCAAATGGGCTCCCTGAGGGAAGGCAAGATCAACCAGCTGCATTGTGTGCTCAATAGCTGTAGACCTTTCGCCTGCGCCTAAAATGATCTGCTCAACCACCCAAGAACCGACAGGCCCTCGGTAGACGTTTTCGTCGTTACCGTCAACATCCATCGGGTCGACATCTTCATCTGGGTCGCCTGTAACCAGGTCCTGACCTTGGCCATCCTGTCTAGCATTGCAGTTTTCAACACCACTGTCCTGGTTAGTACCTTCGTTTTTGTGGGAGGGGTATCACAGCATTACCTTTCGCGAATGCCTTGTTCAGTGTCGGCACGGGAAGAAGAGACCATAGAGCCACTCTCGTTTTGGCTGTTTCCAAGCCACTCGATTCCACTGCTATCAAAGGTGCGCTGTACCTGTTAGCATAGGTACCTAGTCTCCGAAATATTTAATGTCCAGCTTACGCAGTCACTTGGGGTACCCTCCTCAGTTACCATGGCGGTAGGGTGGTCGCCGGCTGCAAGTTCGTCATCGGACCCATAAGTGTCGTCGTGAGCAGTCGAAGGTGAATCGCCAAGGTCACGAGACCCGTTTCCTATTCGAATACGCCTATGAACCCTCCGGCAGCTGGTGCAGACCCAATCTTTCTCTTCCCAAACACATAACTGGGAGCATACGATGCACGCAGTAGTGAGGTTATGGGGCTCGCTGTCAGGGTACATATTGAGAGGCGCTAAGACACAGTGAACTGAGACAAGATGGCGGCTTTCTCTGGTCTTGATGCCGGCGACGTTTCTCGGCGATGGTGGATGGGACGTTTGATCGTCTGACCAGGGGATATCGTCAGCCCTTGCGGACAGCTCCCAAGTGGTAACCCTTTGCAAAGCTGTAAGAGGGAACGCGAGGCCAAATATCACATAGACCTCTACAGTCAAATTGTAAGAGAGTGATATACCGGATGGGGTACTGCTAGCAAGTGAGGAGGTGGCGGTACGTCCTACCGAGAATCAGGCAACTACTATCCGAACGCTTTGGGATACACACGACAGCGTTTGAGAGTTGATGAGGAATTACCAAGATATTTCTGATGATTCAGCCGATAACGGAAAAGAGGATGCTAGTGTTGGTTGATAATTTTGATATCAGCTACGGAAGAAAAGAAGGAGTGGGAGTAGGCAACTTCTCGTTGACCAGTAGGAGAATGACAAGGGTCTGCTGCTACAACAAAACGGACATTGATCACTCCAGAAATCTCGAGCTTCTGTTGGATGATATTGGAGTTCACTAGGGGATTGCTCTTGACCAGAAGAAAACAAACCGTGGTCTTTGATTTGCCGGCAACCAAGTCGTATGTCCCGACTGTACACCGACACCAAGCCGATTATGTCTCCGAGGTGCTTTGGTCATTGATCAGGGCCAAGGCAACAAGGCAGCTCATGGGTATGGGTTGGCTGATTGGAGAACCGACGATGAGACTTCGCCATCTTTGGGATTTGTAGACGGACAAGGCAGACAGCGTCTTGATATCGTGGCGGAACATGCCGGCACGTTTATGCCACTGGATAGAAACGAAAAAACTGGCGGCAGAATGAAAAGAAACGAAAAAGAAACGCGGTGGGACACAGAAGTCATATGGACAATGAGGTTCGAACCAGAATCGGTATTGTATTCACCCTTGATGGGGCCAATAGTGGTCAATCTAGGACTGATCGCTACGAACGCTACACCAGGAGCTCCCGAGCGGTGGTCGAATAATCAAGGGATGCAAATTCGAGGAGCGAAGTGGCATTGCATAGCTACTTAAGTTCTTCTCTATCCAAGCCACCTTGGCCACGCGCGTATCTGATGGTTGTCATCTGGAAGCAGCAAACTCGCAGCTGTTGTTTAAGACCCTCCATACTACCGCTTTGGTGCAGCCCTTTCTAGGCTTGGCGGCTTTCACCCCTAGTCTCAGCTCAAGCAGGCTGTAGCTCCCCGACACAGGTACCTATGTCTGAGGTACACAGTAGCTGGAAATCACTACGCATGCCTGTAGCTGAACCGTTGTCAAATTACTGTTTCAACGGCCAGAAGGGCCAATAACACAGGACTTGAAGTTGTTGCTGTGCGGACTGAACTGGGACAAACGGAGGTTGGCCTGCTCCTTGCGTCGTCGTCGATCTTACCAGGATCACAACATACGTCCCCCAACAGTACAATGCACGAGATGAACCCAGCTTGGACAGTCTGAACCCAAAATGTCAGACAACATCCAAATAACTCGTTTGGTCAAGAAACCATCTCGATGGGCTCGTACTGCACACTCTCCTTGGCCGATTGCTACCAACTGTTGCGACACTACAGTGAAGTGGCGTCTCGAAGTTTCCCATTTGGATTGATGCATACACTAACTATTGTATCGGTGTATAATACCAATATCTTCAATGGAGCGATTCGTCTTCAACTACTGGATGAAGTACAGATGCAGCCATTCCATGCCTATGTGTGCCACATATGCACGTCGTTTGTGCCGCACTATTGCCTTTAGCAACCAATATCTCTATTTGAGAGCTTACTTTTAATCTCAAGATCCCACATTTCATACATCTGCCTCCACACCTTATTCTCAAGAGTAATTGAGATGAAGATCGGTGGTATTAATGAGAGCACTGCCACAAACTATAAGAGGACACTATTTATATATTCAAAACTCCAGTGGCTCCAAAGGAAACGACATTGAAACCATCATAGCCATTCGATACAATCACCAACAGAAGCTCACAAGTTATACGCTATAGAGAAACCAGATCACACCAGACGGAAAAGAAAAGCAACGAGGATAGGCCGTTAATAACATCTCCTTGTTTAAACGCCAGACAGAGACACGGTATCAAAATCCAATGTGACTTCCAGGGGCTGCGACGACATGTTATTACCTAAAGATTTCTCACCGTCGGGTCCGAGACGAACTGTTGTTAAGGCTGGTATATTCAACTGTTGGCCAATATTCACGGCTGTTCGGATCTATACGTTGGGGATAATGCCGTGGTGTGCCGCGGTGCTGGGCATTTTGGACTGTGGTATTGTTGTTGGTACCATAGGAGAATTGCCTTTCAAAACGCGTGATGGTCCTGACAGCAAAAGTGGCCCCCCGTTGCTCGGCATCATCGGGGTACGGTGCATAACGGGTTCCCGTATATTGCCCAGAGTCAACGAAGTTGGCAGTCCTTCTGTAAGGGTCATCTAACAGATGGTTGTCGCCTGGGAGAGTCACCTGGTTGTGTGCATCGATATATTCGTCGTCTTGCTGAGAAGTACTGTTCACTCGGATCAGCTGGTTGGCATTAAGTTTCCAAAATGTTTCAACTGCATACCTGCCTTGTTGCGCCGAGACAGTCGATGGAACATACCATTGTGGGTACTGATATGTTGATGTATCTTGATACTCCTGGACCGGATAGGTTCGGCCGTTTGTTATGGGCGGTTGTATTTGAGGGAGACTTTGTGGAAGTTGAAAAGTCTCTCGCGAAGCAGATGCAGGGAGTCGTGTTTGGTGTACATGTTGTGAGTGTCGCTGGGTTGTGGTTGTCTGTGAGCGACGGGTCCCGTCTGGATAAACCCTACGAGGATCGGATGGAGGATGCATGGTCATGGTCGAAGTCGAAACGGTCGATACAGAGACATGAAGAAATAGACAAGAGCAAGGAGCAAAGAAAGAAAGGGGAGCATAGTTCCATTATATGGATAAATCTGTGTGGCGATGGGAAGCAAGGCTGATCGCATGGCGGAATATGAAATTATTCCCAAAGCCGGCTATGAAGATTACCTCTTTGTCTATTAAGGGGTTGCTGTTCTTCGGGCATGAATGCCGTACAAGCATCCATAGTGGTAGGAACTGCTGCCTGGATGACGATGGCTAGCCATACCGCAGAGGATAATGCCTAGGGTGGCATTGCAAGCACAGATTCGACGCAGTTGTTCGTCAAGCCATACGGGAAGCTGTTGTGGCCCAAGTCAACTCGGGTTAAATCATCAAAAGGCATAAACATGCCCGCCTCGACTTGTGGTTTGCTGGTGTTGACGGGATCGTCTATCACGAGATGCGTTACTTGACGGGTTATTTTCTTGAGTGAGAAAGGGCGTGCCTCGAAATTTCCCTGATGACGCATTTCTGATATCTTCGTCGGGGTTCGATTACTAGGTTGTCTAACGCAGGCGGCCTGGTGCGCCATGAGGCAACTACGAATTCCGGGAGCAAATAAGCATTTTTGTCTCAATGAGATAATAGGGGGACGAACTTTTCCAAGAGTACCTAGGCCTACGACGTATACAATCCATGGCCGGGACGAGATAATATCACCGGGAGGATGTCATGAGACTTGCATTGTTACCGATTGAATGGCGAGCGACAAAATGGGCGGCCCTAGAGAAGACCAATTTCGTGAAAGCCTCGAATTTGCCACCAAGTCCAAGGCTATGTTGAAACGTCAACCAGTCTCAACCAGCTTTTGCTCGTGACACAGCTTCGACGACTGTACAGGAGCGAGATGGAAAAGAAACAGACAATTTGCGTCGAGAAAAGAGCGGCGCGAAAAGAGGAGACTTCACGGTCATGTGTACGCCAACGGATGAGGGAAGGATGGACAGGGTTACACCATCTCCGCGCTTATGTGTATGCATATTGTGTTTTTTGTTGCGAGAACGACAGATGCTTCTTCCATGAATGGTTTTCTAGCCGACTGTCTAGCAATGAGCTTGAACAAGAAGCCAGTAAATCCTGGTCATTCACTGATCTCTGATATTTGCTTTTTCGTGGTTTCTGCAGATGCGCATCAAGCTCTACGATGTCAAGGAAACCGGTTGCAATCCCTGGAGGCGCCATTCGGCCATTCCGAAGATGCAGCACATTCAATGAGAGAGCTGAGTTAAAATGCAACCCTAACTGGGGTTATCAAGGCCATTGTGTGGCTGAATGCATGAAGTTCATTGCTACAGAGTTGGCTCAGGCTCATGTGCTACGTTTGACGGATATTTTCATCTAGCTGTCACAGGCTTGCATCGCCAGTAGTATTCCTGAGAAAAGAATTAGGGGAGAATACAGGGGCAAAGACAGTGGTGTTTATGCTATCTGCATGTTTGTTGGAATCAAGAGGCGCACTACATTGCGTATTTCTTCTTGACGCTTACTGTACCCCGCCCAAGTCAAACCACTATATCAGAACATGCTGTTGGTTCCAGTTGCTCAATTGTTGGCTGAGCTGAGTAGGCCTGGTTGACACAACTGTTTACTCCAACGGCTACTGTTCGTGCCAGCGATCACGGCATCATGAACTGCTGGTCTGATAAGGTGCATGCATGCATTTCAGACCTTAATCATTGAATCGAGAATCGAGCTTAAATTTTCACAACAACACCAACTACAACCGGCATTCCAACATATAACCCGAATTTGATGGTCAAGTCCCGAACTATCCAAACTGAACACCGAACGAGAATTCATCATAATTACACTAGGAGAGGCCACACGAACTGCGACGCTCTCGTTCTTTTTGCTTGCGCTCCTGATATCAGAAGAATGTTATCGATTTGGACCGTGATAAACTGGGATGACAGTTCTCTAGCTTTATGTCAGACTGGACCCGATTGTACATAAAGAGGCAGGCAACTTACAAATTCTTGCTTATGACCGTATGTGTCTTGGTGGCGGGTTCTGGACCCCTAGTCAGGTCAATATCCCTGGTAACAGAACAGAGCCATCCACATCAGCGTCTCTCCACAACCTATTTTCTTGGTGGAGTCGCGGTGTCTTGTTTAGCTTGGGCCATGATCTTATTATCTGTCTTGTCCTGCACAGTTTTGAAGTCTGGAGGGTTAGATTGCTTGAATCCTTCCCATGGGCGGTCGACGTTCCACAGCCAATTCGACATCCGGGGAGACTGATCGTTGTTTTCAAAACGTGGTTTCGTTGGGTTTGTGCCTCCAGTAACTATGCCATCTGCATTGGCTCGGCTGCGACCTAATGTCTCGGTGCTAGCAGTGGGTGTGTCGCCGCTCAGAGTCTCAGCAACCACTTGCTGATGCTGGATTGAAGTTGCTGAGTTATCTCTCGTGCACATAGGTTCCGTGTCATTTGGCTTTGGAGTGTCCATGATTTGCCTTGGGCAAGCAATACAAGTGCCTACTGTTAATATTGCTCTTCATCCGACGTTTTCGACCAACATCCATGGGGGGCTTCTATACTTACAGATCGAATGCGGCTCAAAAACAGACAGCTTTGTTTTCTCACCTATTTCAGGCTGTTCTATTCATGCCCGAAACCACAGGATGGTGGTAATCTAGGCACTTCACAATACTACGGCTGCAAGTGTCGTCGCCGCCTCTACCTAAGCTGCTTCCAAACCACTGCGCCCCAAAGGGTGAGGCCATTTCTATTCAGCCAGCAAGCAATGTCGACAAATCGGCCACTGTTAACAATGCCTTATCGTTTAAATACAGCCACGACGAGAAGCACATAGCCTCCTGTCCGGATACATGGATGATAGATGGTCGTATCACAAGGATCTGCTGCGCGAGGCAGGCTACAATAGCCACTGGACACCACCCACAGGTCACAGCTGGTGGCCGATTCAAATTTGATCTTCTCTGGCCAGCTCATCAATCTTTCAACAAGTGAAAGAGTCGGTCATGGGAAAGGTTCAGACAAGAGAGGTCCAGACACTGTGCATGCAGTGATCGCCATGTTTCTTGTCTCGTCACTCGAGCCACGACTGATCGATCAACAAGCATGACAAATTCTTCATCTCACCCCTTGCAAAGGATTGAATGAATGACTGTTTTAAAGCCACTCCTGACTGTGATTTGGAAGTACGGCAAGAACATCAAAACTGTCCGGTTTTCGGCCCATCATGAGCGAATCCTCAGCGACATACCGAAGTCTAAATGACGTTGCAGGCAGTATTCATTTTTTCCCACATGATCATTGGATGTTTTCTTCGGCATCAAATTGGCCGCATGAAAGAATTCTTTCGCGGTCAATTGCGGTATCGTTTTATGTTATCCGTCCTTCTTTGTTTCTACGATGTGGCGTACATGACTAACAATAGCGACAGTAAGCACCGCGCAACCTCAATCAACAGCTTTTCAAGGGCTTCAAGTAAAGTCATGTGGCCATATTCTGACGTCCTAAGAGGAGCGTACCAAGCAACTTGGAATAACCTTTCGGGCATCATCCGTGCCGCTGTCTACCTTCATCTCAGATGGAAGTGTGTGTCCGCGGGGCGCCGACATAAGCTCTCTTTCCGATAAGGCAACCGCATTAACGTGGCCTCATTCGAGGATTACTCGATATTTCATTTAATCATCCGCCGGGAGGCGTAGTCAAGCAGATCAACCGGACTCTGATTTCCGTGGCTCATGATACACTCGATGAGTCCGAACAGTCCAACGTCATGTACAAAGCATACATGGCAAACCGGAGAAGTCGCCTCTCATGCGGTTGTCCGAGGCGCATTCGGCCTAACGTATTGTTACACTACGATGCTGATGTTCTTTCTGGCAACAATTCTACCCATATTCGAGTCTACATGGGAGTTTTTGGCTGATTTAATTCACTTGAAAACGCCAACTACGGCTCGTGGTCTTGGGGTCATGGACAACATTGACTAAAATACAGTTGTGGCTTATAGCTCGCCTACCTCAAGAGATAGCCGATATGTTGTCAGGATGAGATATCACTCACGACTTTCCCAGTGAAAATCAAACAACAAAACGGAGATCGGCTGGAGGATTGCAGAGGATGGCGTGTCGTTAGTTTTGTGAGCGACCTCTGCCGTTGAGGCTCTGCCCAGCCAATAATGTCATTCACTGCCCATTGCTCAACGAATCAGTCACTCACTGACAAGCGAGTCCGGGGTTAAACTACCGAATTGCAGTGAATACCACGTGTCATACTTGGAGTAGTCGTATTACCGCGGCGGTCCGGACAAGATCTGTCACTTTCTTAGTGATACGCGATCGGCGAGCGTGTGACAATCAGCAGAACCGATATAATGGATTGTGCTTGACAGGCGACAACGTATAAGCCAAAGGACTCTCCGTATTATAGTCGAAGGCGCCTGTTCTGGACCAGACTAGATCTGCCTGCCATTCAACGTTAATCAATTCAAGAGGCCCGACTCGTTGGGCCGCCATAGAAACACCAATCAATACAAATGCTTACCACACAAGCTCTCAATGAGCGGACCATTCAAAACGAAGTATACATCCTCATAGGATCACATTTATAAGTGTACAAATGGTCCGACGGTGCCCAAGACAATATTGAGTGTATCTACAGCTGTGATTCGCGATGTCGAGATGAGGTTGGGCATAGTTGGTTTGTGGTCCGCCTCACTCTAACAAGCTTTTCATTGCATAACCTTCATGACATTGATATCACATTTAATCAGAACAGGGACAGAGAGTTTTTTGAATCGTCGTAATAAAATTTATACAAGAGACTTGTCTCTGAAAGGCCAGAGAACATATCTATATAACTGAAATTCATCTGCAAGAGGTGCAGATTTCACCGCCCTCCACTAGGGAGAAGCGAGATGTGTTTTGCTAGAAAACACGAGCACGTGAACGTCTCGGACGTGTCACATATCGACCAGTGTCTGTTTGGAACTGTTTTCGAGTCCTTTACAGAGCCATGCGGGCAGCACGGCGGGCACGGCGGCGAGCAGCGCAGCCGGTCTTGGGAGGAGTGACGGGAGTGGAAGGGGCCTGAGTAGGGGCAGCGGCCTCCTCGGAGGGCTTGACAACGGTGGAGAAGGTAGGAGTAGGAGCGGGAGCCTGGGTCTCAGCGGCGGTAGGGGCAGGGGCAGGGGCAGCGGAGCCAGAGTCGGAACCGGAGCCGGAACCGGAGCCAGAGCCGGAAGAGGTTCCCTGCCAGACCTTGGGGCCAGGGAAAGAGTAAGACTGGGCGTTGTAGACGTCAAAGACAATACCCTTATCGGTGTAGGTGTAACCGGTCTGGAAGTCGAAGTTCTCGTCGGGGACGGCAGTGCCAGATCCAGTAACCTCGACCTGGGCGCAAGAGGGGTAGAACTGAGCACCACGGGCGCTGTTGTCCTTGAAGGCGACATCGGCCTCGTGGCCGGCGATGATCTCCTGGCGGACGATGTACTTGCCAGCCTTCAGGCTGGAGGGGAGAGTGAAAGTGGCCTTGCCCTTGTCCTTGATGAGCTTGTCAACAGCCCATTGGCCACCCTCAAGACCATCCTCGGCAATCTTAGTCCAGATAGCACCAGTACCGTCGGTCTCGGTGTAAGGGGCGATGTAGGTGATGACGGGACCCTTGTGAGAGCCGTCAATGATATCGTCACCTCGGGTGTTGTGGTACCACTCGAAGGTGATCTCGTCACCAGCGGCAGCGGTGGCGAACTTGGGAGCAGCCTTTCCACCGTTGACGTTGCAGACAATGGCAGAGCTGGTCAAGTCCTTGACGGGGTTGTTGTTCTCGGGGGATCGGATGTAGGTGTTGCGACCATCACCGAGGTCCTTTCCGTTGACCCAGAGGCCGTAGACCTGAGCATGGGCAGAGACGGTGGTGGCCATGGCCAGAGTAGCGGCGGTAGCAGTGAAACGCATCTTGATAGATTTCTTTGTTGTTATAAAACTTGTAAAGTGGTAAAGATTGGAATGAAGCGAGGGTTCGCAAAGTGTTGATTTATATGGTGTTTAGAAAGAATGAATGTTTGGCACAGCCAAATTGAAAGAAAGTGAAGATAGTTGAGAAAGAAGAAGTGATTTTGCTACGACGAGTGTGGAGGGAAAGAAGAGAAGACATGTTGGAGGAGAGTGAAGCCAACTTATATATCAGATCTCGAGGTCCTCCTCCCCCCTGCTTGAAAGTTGGGTTACACCCGCCGACGAGGAAACTTCCACCCGTCGTTCTCGCTAGAGAGAAGCAGATGCAAGGATCAAGGAACACAATTTCATCTGTTTACTGCAAGTTCATTACGCGCATCTCCCTACCTGTGCCAGTGACCAGGTATCTCAGGAGAGGCACTTCAGGTCAACGGATCCTTGCAGGAGTTGGTGGTCTCGCCTTCGGGTTTGTACTCCATAGCAGGTCAGATACTGATAGACGGAAAAAATAATCAAGTGTAAGCAGCATCAGAGAAGCGGAAATTGAAACCCTGGGCCGCTTACACGAGGACCTGGGCTGTCAAAAGAGAAAACCAGGGCGTTTAACCTTAATCCTTGTCCCACTACGTTTGAGCCTCACAGCGGGACTCGCCATGATTGGTTTCTTCGGCCAACGGTGAAACTAGACGTCTTTTGAGTGGCTGCCTTTAATGTTAATATCGGAGCGAGAGTCTATAGTGAGATCGTGGAGCGGTGGTCCCCCCTGATCTCGGACCCCTGTCCCTGTCCCTGTCGGCCACCCCCAGCAGATTTGAGCATTTGCTTTCTTTCTTCTTCTTCGATCCCCCGCTTTTCTACACCTGAAACTCCAAAGATGCATATTCTGTACTCCGACTGGGGGAGAAATTCTAGAGAGGCGGCCCGAAGCATTTGACGTGCGGTTTCAAGGGGCTTCCAACAGAGGGGAAAGTGAGGATAGTATCGGACGACAGATGAAAGAGTGAAAACAATTCTGTTTCGACATGTTTCTCGTCCAACAGGTTTTGTCAAAAGATGGCATCATTCATCTGATATCGTTCAGGTCTACGGTGTTGGAATAGATTTCGTCAAAGCTCACCTGTACAAGTAAATAACTAGTGAAGAGATGGCGTAGTATTCGGCACATGGCATTATTAGTACATGTGGCATATGCCGTGACTGACGATCACTAGGTACTATGTAGTATTAATTCTAATATAAGCATGTATATGCTTCCTATGTAAGCTTCAATCTGTATGCTTAGAAGCGAGAGGCAAATCAGTGACTGGAAACTTTACAAGGGTTCGTTTTGGGTCGATCTTCCAATGCAACCCCACGTATCGTAGCCTCTAACGCATCGAGTTTGAGGATGAGCGCCAAGATCGTTACCCTACAGTATGATTGTAGATCTGGTGAATAACACATGGACATAATGACGCATACTTTGACTGTTCTATCGTGTCGGAAACATTAATGCGCTATATATAAACAAAAATCTTAAATGTACTAAGTATTGTTTGCTTTGCAATTACTAGATGGATGGGACAAGTATGGATTGATTGGTGATTCCTAGTAAAGAGCTATTGACAACTACCTATGGATAACCGACACTACATTGTGTAACATGTATTCAACGCATAAGCATAAATATATTTGTGAGTAATGCAAGCCATGTGCTTTACGCATTACGGTCCGAAAACACCGAGCCTTGTATCGGAAAGACGCACCGCATAACCGAAATCACCCCAGTTGGTTGCTTCGGACAAGCCTGATGGAGTGTGGTATCCACGTCCCGGGAGGCGTCTCGGGAAATATGGGTCTATCACGGAGTCCGTCCCGGAGGATAGAAAACATGTTGCGGCATTCTAACCACAGCACCCATTAATAAGTTACTTTGTAGCCCCTAGTACTAAATTTAGACAGTCCATTATCCTTTAGACCTCCAGACCCCAAACCCCCTACCCTAAAGTTCTAGGGTTAGCAGAGTGTATTGATGATACTTGCCCGAATACATACATTAGATTATATTTTTATTAGTTACTACTAGGCAGCTACTCTCGTGTATCATGTGCTTGAAGATCACATCTCTCATGTTGAAGAATAGGTAAGTATGATGCATATGGAAGTAGTACCACCTACCTAACCTGACAACGTCTTGCGTCATGTGCCTACTTCCTGTTCACTATAGGAAGGCGCACTCGCCGCCATGTTATTATAAACAGGCAAGTACCCACCGCGCTGCCTTCTTAAGAGGACACGCGCCTCGTCCCCGTCCTCTTTTCTTCTTCGTCTTCTCATTCTTCGTCTTCTTCTTTTCCTCTTCACAGCGAACGAATATCAGCACCGGCTCCCATTCATTCGCTTATACATTCGGTGATACTTCAAACATGTATCCGATAACTGACCAGGACGGGAACCCAGACAACCTTTCAGTCTCTGGCTCCGGGGCCTCTCAACCTGTAAATCCGGACGCCCAAACCGCCGCTGCCGACCACCTGATACAACTCTTGGAAGCGAAACTGGCCCAGAGCAGCAATGCCGGGATCTTCCTTAGCACCGTGGTCAGGGTTCCGGGGGCGCGGTATTGGAGGATGAGTGAACTGGCCGGGCATGTCCCGAGTCCAAGGTCTCCTTGGTAAGACTCTTCCTCTTGAACTCTTTTCTACTTGTCACCTCCATGCTGTTTCGTTCGTTTTGCGTTGCTTTCCTGCGTTGCTTCCCTGCACTGCTTTCAGCGTTGTTTTGTTTGAGCGTGCTTCTTCTTCTTCTTCTTCTTTTCTTTCAGCGGACGGGGGTGTCCCCTAATATTTTTATGAGCAACGAAGCCGGACTCTATACCTCCTCGTGGTGTTGCTTGGAAACTCCCATATCATGATGGGTGCCAACATAGAGACGCACAACTTGTATAGATAGATAGTAGGTAATTAATTCGATTTGTATACTTGACAAAGACCATTTAGAAGCCTTGGTATTAAACTTGGAAAAGCTAGACGCGACCGTACGCCATTGTCAAGACAGGAACCAGCTCGTCTAAATTATACAGTCGGCCAAAGATGTCATTGAACGCCTGCTAGGAGTTAGGAAGAAGCTTCACTTACATCGTTCCCAGGTTATATTCTCGGGGTATTAGAAATATTAGCCGTTGGAAGCATAAGGGACGAAATAGTAGGTCAAACTTATGCTGCTTAGACTACACTCTTTAGGCTGTTTATTTCTATACACTAAGACTTAGATCAGGAGGCCAATCTTTCTGCTGCTACACGGTAGATTCTCTATATCTTCCTTGGTATCTGACTAGGTAGGTAATATTCATTGCAAGTGCTGGTTTTGATCAACCGGTATACACGAATATCTACTTAGTAGCATTAAGGGAATGTCATTAGGAGCTCTAATCAAGATACGTGAGGCTGCAGTTATTGTTCTGAACTTTCTAGAAGTCCGGAATATACATTGGATGCCCATGGGGGCTGTACACAGGCCCGTGCCAACTCCCGTATCCTGGTCCGAAGCCTCTGTTATTGTGAAAGAATGGACTCCCTCCTCTATAGTTGGCCCAAGCCAAACACCGCCAGGCCATAGGACAATAACCGAAAGCCGTATACCCACAGCCCTTACTGACCTCGCGCACAATATACTCATCCCGATCTCGTCGAACCAGAACCGGGCGCTCGATATCTGCGGGATGGCTTGGGAAGGACTGAAGGGCCCATTGTAGGGCTTCACGTTCAATAGGAAGCGCAAGCTCGTTGAGGACAGCCCATGAATCTTGGTAAGAAGCCACACACTCCCACCATTGGTGCAAGAGCACATTGTTACGGCCATAACGACCCTTATTTAACTTCTCCAGCAAGCTGTAGTTTCGTGTTGTCCAATGGAGTCTCCACTCGATGAGGTTTCGTCTCTCCCAGTAATATCGAATACCATTTGGGTAGAACTTGAGCCATGCCTCGTTGGACATGTGCTTGGTATGCTCAGATAGAGAAGCGGTCGCCCACTTCACTGCACGAAAGTGTGGGCAACTGTCGCGCATTTCGATTATATGAGCAGCTGCAAAGGGGTTGAACAGCGTAGCAAGACGCTTATTGATCTCGGTAGATGCTCCATAAGGACCTCCTGCGTTGCGATAGTTCTGGTTCTGTCGAGCGAAGATTCCAGCAGCAGACGTATCCATGGTCCTGAATCGATGGAGTCGCAACATGTCCATGTGCCCACCGGTAGGTCCAGGGAGATTATCCAACCAGAATTGAAACCGAGACATGAGGTTCTCCCTGTCGTAGTAGATATGATTCCAATGGTCCTGTATATGTGGAGACCCTCCGTCAAACTTCTTACGCTTTCCAGTCCAGCGAGCTCTAGTCATGGACTCGGCCGACCACACTGCAATCTGCTGCTGGATATTGCAGCGCTTAAAAGGGAAGCTATGGGTCGCCTGTTTCCATATATCCTCCTTGGATACTGTCTTGGATCGCATCTTGAAGCAAAATTTACGGAGATTGTGAACCATTTCCGTAGTGAAGGGTTCATGCCTATGAACATGCTTCCGTGGCCACATCATATAATTGATGACGGGCGGGCGTGGGAACTCCCATGGGTGACTGATGAGGAAGTATTCGTAGAAATAGGGCACCTGTCCAGCGCGTCTCCAATGCTTCCTAATCGGCTCTTGAAGAACCTTTGGCGAACGACACTCCCAGAAGTTCTTTGCCTCGTTGGCTGTTTGGCCAGGCTGCCTTGATTCTGTCAAGAAGTTGATTTCGACGTGTCCCAAATCTGGATCTGGTTGTTCCATAATGATATCTCGCATCATGTTTGACATGAAACAGTAGACATCGTTTGCCTTGGCGAGCATCATAAACAGTGCGCCCACAAAGTATCCTCGCCTCGGGGCTTGAAGGTTCAGGATGATCTTGTTGACCTGTCGGATCTTGAGGAATATCTGGATGATGGGGTCGCTCATGTCGCCAACTCGACTAACAGCACGGTGGTAATACCCACCCTTTTTCCAGGTGTAGTCGAACTTGAGCCAGATTCCGTCATCATATGTAGAGTCCAGCCAGATCCGGAGTGTTTGGAGCCTTTCAACGTCTTCGGTGAGTATACAATGGGGAGTGAACTCGTCCCTTGTCTGGTGACAGCAGCCTAGCAATCCGTATGACTCCTCAGTAGTGGCGCAGTATGTCCATATCATGTCTCTCAGCTCGAAGGGGAGCGATAGTAAGCGTGAGAAGTCGTCCATTGCGAAGTAAATGTGCCTTGTAAAGATGAGTAGATGTGTGTGTTCCAAAAGAAGTGATGATGCCAAGAGTCAAGTGCAAGGAGGCCTCAATTATATACAATGGTACTAAAGAGTTTGTGACTCATGGTGATATACTTTACTCGAATACTTTAATTTTGTTCCTAATACACATTGTTGTTATGCAGTTCTTTGAAGTTTAGGGTCCGGAGGCCTAAATTAGGAGACAAACTGTGTTTAGGTTGTCTAAATTAGGTATTAAGGTCATAATTAATACATACTGTAGGTATAACATCAAGATGATATGCGCCTTAGGCATATATCCGCTATCATCCTCAGCTACAGTATCCCGCACTTATTATCTTTAATCAGAACTTCCAAAACACAAATGACAAAACTAGGTTCAGCAAATAGTCGTCGAGCATCACAAAACAGTGTCTACAATCTCATATTAGAAATCATTGTTGCATTTACTTGAAAGTATGATCTTTGTCTTAGTTTGACCCAGAGGCCGGCGCCTTCTTTGATAGTACAGCATCGTCCACACTTGGCGGTGCAGGAATGTCCACACCCTCGACTCGGTACTCCAAACCTGGGTAGGCATCGCTAATAACAAGAACATCCAGCTTGCGGGATTGTCCAGCCTCGGCCGGGGGAAGCTTGATGCTTGTTCTAGCTGTAGGCTTGCTGCCTGCTTCGAGCTTGCGGTTGCCGCTTGTCCAGCCCACCCGCTTCACTGCGATGACCTCGTCACGCGATAGATCTGCCACAACAACGAACCAAGACTCTGTTTGAGGCTTGGGAAACTTTGGTGCAAAGATGCGAGCCTCGCGCTCCACGAGTTGGTTCAGACGCTTCAGGCTGATTGTGATTGAGAGAGCTGTGGCTTCGGCGACAGAGACCTCCACATTAGGGAGAATGGACACCACACGAGTAAAGCGATTGTGCTGGCTGGCAGGCACACCGAGTTTCTTAGCAAGTTGCACCGCCTGAGGTCTCGTCATCGCGCTAATCTTAGAAAGTGGCATGTCGTTCTTGACGTCAGGTTCGATGTTAGGAAGAACCGAAACTGGCGCGTCAGTGGGCCAGCGGGCCGACTTGACGGACTGGAGAACC
The DNA here is from genome assembly GCA_002093855.1 of Fusarium praegraminearum. Taxonomy (NCBI): domain Eukaryota; kingdom Fungi; phylum Ascomycota; class Sordariomycetes; order Hypocreales; family Nectriaceae; genus Fusarium; species Fusarium praegraminearum. The sequence goes on along the minus strand of LXHY01000121.1, from coordinate 109,439 downwards.
GCCATCATCTGCAAGCAACTCGAAAGGTAGCCTAGCTCTGTAAGAACATCGATGGAAGCCTGGACAATACGAATGGCCTGGTCGAGCACACTGGTCTGATCACCGACGTAATCAGTGATAGGAAGCTCAATCTGAGACATGTGCGCCTGGAGAAGTAGGAACGCTTTCACATGGGGATCCCACATGGGAAGTCCAAAGGCGTGGCCGGGGAATGGCAAATTGTCAGAAAGGGTATTGTTGATGAGATCCTCGTTGTGTCGCACAGGAAGTTCATCGTATTCAGTGGCGCGAGACATCCAAGACAGGACGTCGAGGAAAGAGGCTTGGGCCTTTGCATGCTTTACAAGGTGGCGGATTGTCTTGTGCGATAGGTAGTAGTAACTCATGATCTTGCCCAAAGGTGTGGGATCAACATCGCCGTTGGGGAAGACCTCGACACATTTGGAGTCGGCGAGCTCGTTCAGTGACTTGTTGACCATCTCGATCATGTAGTCGTTTGCGAGTTGCTGGGCAGCGATACTGTTGTGCTCTTCAGCTGAAATCTCTAGACCGTAGTAGGAAGGATTCTTGTGTAGCCTGCGGAAGAAGAATGTCCAGGTGAGGTAGTCAAGCGCATCCTGTTTGGTAATAATGGTCTCGGACGAGACTTCGGCGCACAGATGGTTATCCAGAACAGTGTGCAGAGAAGACTCAACCGGGAAGCCTGTGTGAAGGAAGTGCTTGTAAAAGTCCTTTTTAGAGTCCTTTGTGAATATACGAGCAACTCCGGAATTGTCGAATTGAGGTCGACCAGCTCGTCCCAACATTTGCAAAACGTCAGTTAAATCCATGTCCTTGTATCCTTCGATCTTGGCGTCAAAGAATTGAGTGCCCTTGACGACGACCAAGTGCGCAGGCAAGTTGACACCCCAAGCAAGGGTACTGGTGGCGACTAGGATCTGGATCTTGTTGTTCAGAAACAGCTCTTCAGCAAGCTGGCGATCTGACTCGACCAGACCAGCATGATGAAGACCAATACCAAAATTGATAGCTTCCTTCAGCGCGTCGTCTTTGACTCGAGCAAGATTGAGTTGCAAATCATCCTCATCCATGTGAAGGAAGCGTCGAGGGTTATCTTCCATACCACAAAAGTTGATGAGATCCTTGGCGGTCAAACGGGTCTGTCGTCGTGAAGGGACAAATACGATAACAGGTTTATCAGGACTGTGATTCTTAACAGCCAGGAAGGTAGGGCGGTTCATCGACTGCATCAGAGGACAGAAACCTCTGACTTCGGGGAACCCGTCGATATACAGCTCGAGAGGAACAGGGCGAACGGAATGCTTGAAGTTGAAGAGGCCCTCCTTAACACCCAACCAGTTTCCAAGATCTGTCGCGTTGGCGCAAGCTGTTGACATTCCCAGGAGGCGGACAGCGTTCTTTGTCGAAGAAGCAATATAGTTCATACGAGACACAATGATTTCGAGAATAGGACCACGGTCACCAGCCAAAAGATGAATCTCGTCAATGATGACCAGGCTAACCTGTCGAACGTACCCTCTTGTCTGCCAAGAACGAGAAATACCATCCCATTTCTCAGGGGTTGTGATGATGATGTCAGCATCCTGGATAGTTCTAGTATCAGGTGTATTGTCACCAGTCAACTCTACCAACTTGAGACCCAAGGGTCGTGCCAGCCGCACGCCCCAGTCCTTGACACGCTCGCGAACGAGCGCTTTCATGGGGGCAATATAAACAACCTTTGACTTGGGTCTCTCGCGGAACGCCCACCACATAGCAAGCTCGGCAGCCACTGTCTTGCCACTACCAGTGGGTGATCCAAGGAGCACATTGGCGGGTGTATGGTAAAGCGTGTGGAAGATTTGAGTTTGCATAGGGTTGAAGAAATCGAAGCGCTTGGCATACAGTTCTTCCAACGCTGGGTTCTTAAGCGCAGATATAGGCAATGGTTGCAAGTTCAGGAGTTCAGTATAGACACTCTCTGTGTCCGGGCGGATAAGATGTTGGAAAGAGACAGGTGTGACAGTTTCTGCGCCTAGCCACCTGTCCGATACTGCTCGGACATAGATCTGACTAGGGAGGGGATCTGAAAGGGGAATCGTGAAGTTAAGCTCATGGTCATCATGCAACTTTCTCCTGTTGAGGATGAAATATTCGTGGTGATAAATCTCTGACGTTTCAGAGTTCTCAACCCAGATGTAGAATGACTCCGAGGTTCCATGAATCTGATCATGCCATCGGAAGTCGGGAATGACATGAAGCTTAATGCGCAAGACATCTCGGTTGAGGGGTGCAATTTCAGCCTCAACGTGGACTGTAGGGAAGTTGTTAAGGATCTTTGCGATGTTCTTGCCAGCACTCTGGTTATGGATCAGGCCTCCAATCTCGGCAGGCTCCATGTCTTTCATTGTCTCGATAGTCAGATGTTCCTTGGCATCGAGTTGGTTGAGAACAGATTTGGCAAGGTCGAACTGATGAAGAGGATGTTGGTAGGGCCAGATGCGCTTTTCAATCGATTTTGCCAGGGTCAGAAGCACAAGGCATTGGTGACCCCATCTACGGTTGAGGGCAAGCATAAAGAGTGCTCGACAGATACGTCCAGACTGCTGAGCGACGTAGTTCATATCGTTGGAAAGAGCAAAGTCTTCGGGCTGAGCCTTGGAGATATAAGACTGGAGGAGAATATTTGTCTTTGCTTGAGGAGTATCGATACCTCCATCGACATCGCAAGGAATAACTTCTCGTCGCAGATGAGTTAACTCCTTCTCTTCGCTGTCTCTAGATTGGATGTTGTCAAACTCTCCACTCATGCTGATCATTTTCAGGATGTCTGCTTCAGTAGCCTGAGGCTGCATCATAGCATTGAACACCTGAACACTTGTGTGAAGGATGTAATATTGACTGGCGATTCGGCCAATATCCTTGCTACGAAGTTCTTCTGTCCTCTCATTGTAGATGATCATCTGGCATTGCTGCAGAGTTTTGGCGGCTTGGATAGCGAGCTGGCGGCGTCTTTGAACCAAGTTTGGGTCGTCTCGGATTTCTGACCATTCGATACCGTAGGACATCGGGCTTCTCTGCATGCGCACAAAGAGGTAGGAGTATCCAATCCACTGGACAGCATCGGGAATGGAAGTCACAGTACCCAGTGAAATCTCGGCGTTGAGGTTGTCGACTAGCTTTGCAGAGAATTTGGACTCAATAGGCTGCTGCTCAGTCACAGCGGTCAGGTAATGGGTGAGTTTGTCATGGGTCGTGCAAATCATGCCAATACCAGTATCCTCGAACTGAGGACGACCGGCACGACCGAAGATTTGCAGCACGTCTAGGATACCCAAGTCGACAAACTTACCATCCTGGGCACTATAGACTTGAGTTCCCTTGATAACAACTGCAGCAGCGGGCAAGTTGACACCCCAGGCCAGGGTGGCGGTACAGCAAAGGACCTTCAATACACCTTCTCCGAAAAGTCTTTCCATCAGGTTCCTGTCAGATCTCGCCATACCAGCATGATGAACACCAATTCCCTTGGACAGTAACTCTCGAATCTCCTTGGACTTGGATTGTTTGATATCGCGAGACGCCTGTTCAAATCCAGGATGGTAAGTGGGATCAAGTAGGTCTGCACACATAGCATCAATAGCTTTCTGATGCAGCATGCGTGCCGTAAGCTGCGTATCTCTTCGTGAGTGGACAAACACCATGATTTGATGGTCGCGCTCAAGCATTTCCTTGACTTTGTCAAATGCTACTTGGTCTAAGTTATCTCTGGATTGCTTTGTGCCTGCCTTTCCTTTGACTCCAATAAAGTGCTGCTCCAGAGGAACAGGGCGGAAGGATGCGTCAAAATAGAACAGACCAGCATATTTGTTAACTTTGAGGAAATCGGCAACATCGACGTAGTTAGGTAACGTGGCACTGAGACCAACAATTCGAATGAGAGATTGCGTGCTCTCTACTTGTCGTTCTGTTCGAGCCACAAGAGATTCCAACACAGCACCTCTCTCGTCGTGAAGCATATGAACTTCGTCGATAATGAGAAGTCGAACCTTTTGAACGAGTTCTGTATCTCCAGTACCCTTTCGTGTGACAACATCCCATTTCTCAGGGGTTGTCACAATGATTTGAGTCTGGATAATCTCAGACTTTGTAAGCTGCATATCTCCAGTGTACTCTCGACATTTGATACCAAGCCAAGCCAGACGTTTGCCCAGCTTGTCCGTGACTTCAGCAGCGAGAGCCTTCATTGGAGCAACATAGACGATCTTGAAATCATCGGCGTTGACTGCGAACTCAGTCGCTGTCGGGTTTTCGAAGGGGTTGGGCTCGACATTTTGGGCAATGGTTTGAAGAATAGTAAGCATGGCGGCGTCTGTTTTACCAGCACCAGTGGGCGCGCAGATGAGCATGTTTTCGCTGGTCTTGTGGGCAACAGGATAGACAAGACTCTGCATTCTGTTGAGTGTCTTGTAACCCTTGAACGTGTTCCGACACAATCCGTTCAATTCCTTGATTTGAATGAGTCGCTGTCCGGGACCGAGGACGCCCTTCTTTCCGGCTGGAATAGAATACTCTTCATACTTGTCGAACGATAATCGCTCGCTTCCAACTGGCAGCCCGTACTTCTTTCCAGCAGAGCTCAGTGTATTACCGGCATTGTATGCTTTGTAAACGTGGGGGTACTGAGGTTCCTTGGAATGAGCCGGTGCAAGCGTTGCGGACTTGTGAGCTTGGTCTTGACGACGTAGGTTTTCTTCTCGTTGAGCTTTGTTCAAGAGTCGAGGCCCACTGGAACCCCCCTGGCTCTGTTCGTTGACGGCAGAAACTATCTCGTCCCTGTGTCCCAGGATCTCGATAATGAAGTCAAGGTCGTCGAAGCCAACCAAGTCAGTCAACTGGATTTGAAGCTCATCGTCAGATCGACCAGAGTTAAGGACACTCATGATCTGGCTCTCAAAAACATCAGCCGAGAGACCATTCTTGGCTGCAATGGCTGAACACTTAGTCATGAACCATTCAGCACCATAATCCGCGGCACCCGGTGCATCGAAAGCTTCTCCATCGGCGAAATCGCTGCTCAAAGCTTCCTGGTCGTCATCTGAGATGAAGTCCCACACATCTTGGCCGCTGTTTCCGCTTGAATAGCCGCCAAATTCGTCCTCATCAAGGCCATCATCAACTGCTCCGTTCTCTTGGGGAATTTTTAAGTTGGCGATGGCCTCTTGCATAGCTGCAAACTGCTCCCGCCACTGCGCCTCTGCAGCGCTGAGTTGTTCGGATGCCATGATGTAATCGATGTTTAATCCTCGTGATGGTTTTTATTATTGTAGCCTGATGGCGGATTGGTGAGACCACGGTCTGTGGTATACTGTGATGTAAAAGGTCGTTATTCTGCTGCCTATGTTAATTGTGGCAGCTAACGTCCTTTTGATCTCAACCTTGACTGGAGTTGCTCGTCAAGGATTGGTTCATGATGGTGGATGTGTCGTTCTTTCAAAGAGTCATACCGTACATCAGTAAGTGGACAAAATGCTACTCCACTAAACAAGCCCCCCGCCTAGCCGCCAGTGAGTCCTCACCAGTGCTTGTTTGCAGGAGGGGCACTAAACTTCCCTTGGAACTATCGGCGACGTGGGGAACATGTGACGCCCCTAAAGTCTCGACTTGTCCTGGGTTGATTTACTTTACTTACGGTGACGAAGGTTTGCAGCAATTCATTCAACCCCAGACATAGAGTTTCTTCTCCGACCTTCTCATACCTAACTCTTTCACTCCTACTTTCGCCTATTGCGCCCTTCAACTCGCTTACAACCTCGTCCCCCTACAAACTCGATCCAGCAATCATGAAACTGCATTACATCGGCGTACGCTATCCCCGTGCCCCTCACCGACCGACCGCAACACTCCGTCCAGTTGGGCTAACTGAGCTGCTGCGACCAGGTCCTCCGCAACGAGAGCCAGCCGGCTCATGAGATTGTCGCTGAGAAGGAGCTCAGCAGCTACTCGCGATTCACCCGCAACAAGTCAGTTTCTTCCTTACTTCTGCGCTCTCTTTTCCGTATTGGCCGGTTCACGAGGACTAACTCGTAAACTTGAACAGCTATGGCGAATTCATGACCCTATTCGCAAAGACTGTCGCCGAGCGAACCCGTCCCGGACAGCGACAGGATGTCGAGGAGCAAGGTATACACGATCCAAACCTTCCCCAGCGTTGCAAAGCTCACATGCGCATTCTATAGACTACACTTTCCACGCCTACGGCCGTACTGAGGGCGTCTGCGGCATCATCATCTCCGACCACCAGTACCCTGCTCTCGTGGCTCACCAGCTTCTCAGCAAGGTTGTCGACGAGTTTCTCTCCAAGAACCCCCGCTCCAGCTGGGCAACCGGAACACCCATTCTCGCTATGCCCGAGCTGAAGGACTACCTCACCAAGTACCAGGATCCCCAGCAGGCCGACAGCATCCTCAAGATCCAGAAGGAACTCGACGAGACCAAGATCGTTCTCCACAAGACCATTGAGAGTGTGCTACAGCGTGGAGAGAAGATCGACGATCTGGTGGCTAAGAGTGACGGTCTGAGCGCCCAAAGCAAGATGTTTTACCGTACGTCACTACTTATACTTATTAACTATCTTTCGCCCCTTGTCTGACCGCAACTTACTAACCCGTCCTTGCAGAGCAAGCCAAGAAGCAGAACTCATGCTGTATTTTGATGTAATGGACCATTTCGTTTTTCCTGGCGTTGGACCTGGCTTCTTTTCAGCACATAAGGGATGTCGGTATTGAGATTGGTTATTCGTGCGGCGCAGATACTTCCAATCGTTTGTTTCTCCCACCATTCGTTCGCAGAGCCATGTCTTTACAGCGACTTAGACTTGTCGAAAGGGAGGGGAGTAGAGGAATCTTATCACGCGCACTACAGCTGGTGTTTCAAGTTTGAAGAAGATGAATTGTCCTCTTTTGATATATACAGTCCAGAATGGGACAATAGTGAAATTACTCACTTATCGCCAAAGCTAACCTAGATATAAAGAAAAAATACAAATCAAGGAGAAAGCGTCTTTCTGCTTTTGTCAAGAAAAACTCCAATATGCTTTGAAGACCAATTTAGGTAGTGTGTTGTCTTCCCATTCAATGCTTCTCTAGCGCCTTGCTGTAACCCGTAATACGTAATGTCCCAGCATAGCCATTTTGGTGTGCTGTTTATACAAATGAAATAGTGTATATGGATGAAGAGGCTGTCTCAGGAGTAATGTAGCAAGCGGTCCAAGCCAGTTGAGACCGCTGCGACGATTGCTACCAGAGCAACGCAAGAAGATCCAAATGAGTATTGTATAAACTCGTGTTAAGGAAAGTAGAGAAAAGGGTGATATGAAATAGCGATAGTGAGTTCCAACGGCGGAACAATGAATTAAGATTCCTCGAGAATAACCATCTCGCTCTTACGATGCGTCTGGTATGCATCGGGAGAGTGTGTCAATTCTCGTGGGTTTACCAGGACAGGGGTAGAAGACCTGGTCTCAGCGAGGCGTTCGCCATCCTCGATAGGGATATAGCCAGGTCCAGATGTAGCAGGGCTGCCATTGCGCCTATGCCTGACACTTGGGTTACTCTTTAAAGGATGCAACATCTTGCGCTGCTGTTGAGAAACGCTGATTTGGCGAGCGATAGAGATCTCAACAGCATTTCGCAGAGCTTCCTGGGCGTCAGTTTCGGAACTCTTCTTCTTGGGCGAGGACAAAGATGAGGAGGGTGAAAATCGCCTTGAAGCCTCTGCGGTAGATGACGTGACCGAAGCTGGAGGCGAGGCCATTTGCCCCGACGCCTGGGAAGGAGATGTGTTTCTCCCTTTGGCAACATGAGCATCCTTTTCGTCATCTGTGTGCTCCGGGGACACAGGCACCGCTCCAGAGCCGGGAGTGTAAGGGGAGTTCTGTCTGGAGAACGCCTCGGGTGAGATGACTGCCCTAGGGGGCGAAGGGTGTATCTTGGGAACAAGGCTGATCCTTTCTGGAGCGGCACCACTGGGACGTCTGTTGAACTTTGAGACTAACACAGGCTGGTAGTGTGCAGCCTGGGAAGCAAACTTGTCGTGCTGCGTTTCTGTGCGTGAGAGTGTAACTACTTTGGCCTTGGCTTCATGAGTCAAGATCTCTGGCGTCTGTACAAAACTAGCTGAGTCGTACGGGGCAGGAGATGTGTTGGCACGGAAGCGAGGGGAAGGCAGTGGCTTCATCTGATCTCCAGTAGGAACGAAGTTCGGCGAGGGCTGTGGTGAGGTTGCCCTCCGTGGACGACGAATATCTCGGTTTTCGGTGATGGCGTCCTTGACCATCTTGAGATTATCTAGATTCGCTTGTCGCCGGGCAAGCAGCGAGGAAGCTGATCCTTGCTGGGGCTGCAATACACTGTTGAACATGACACTATAACGGTCCATCTTAACATCAGGTATTTGGACGTCAAGTAATGACCGAGGGATCGCAGGCATCGGTGGAGGTGAGGAGGGTGGTACGACTACCCTTGGCGCCCTCTTCTTGCTCGAGTCGCCTCGAAAGGCCCTCAATGACATCTTGCGACCCATCCCTCCAGATCCAGACTCTTTTGACTTTACCTCCTTTGTTCCCTTGACTTCGGGGGCAATCTTCTCTTTTCCAAGTTTTGACGGCGAGAAAGTGGCCTGGCTCGGTGTTTGCGTAGGCAGTGGTGATTCTTCGATTACCTGTGCTGGCAGAGAAATAGCGGGCTCAGTGTTGGATCGAATAACGATGGGTTTGTGCTTTGCTGGTCTTCGTGAACTTGGTTCTCCAAAGGTTGATGATGGTAATCCGGAGGAAGTTAATGATGTGGTAGACGCGTTGCTATCTGTCAAAGACCGCTGAGGCTTCTCCGGCCTCGTTCCTCGCTTTGACTTTGATCGGAATATACCCCACTTGCGATGTTTATGATCGTTTTCCTCAACAGGCTCCAACGCAGGCTTAGGGTCGGGTTCTTGTATAGATTCTGGTGTATCAACTGTTGCATTCATAGCCCTGTTCTGCGGGTTCCAAGGTGCCGGTACTGAGTTTCCCATGTGTGATGGACTTCCTATAGCCATGCCGACGGCGATTACTCCAACCTCTCCAGTGTCTCCCACGGAATCCGGAGTTGAGGTTCGCACTAGAGTTGTTGTTGATAGTGATGAAGTGCGCGGGCTAAGGTCGGGAGATGGAAGTCGGCCATGGATGGGAATATGAAACGCCGTTACGTTGCCCTTCCTTGAACTTTTTAGGACGAGAGCAAGGTCGTCTCTGGAAACTCGCTTGTTGTCAAAGGAATGATTGGAGAAGGACTTGCTCTCTGAACGATCGACGTTGAAGCTGCCTCTGCGCTGTAGTAACTGTCGTTGAGAACTGGAGGCCGCTGACACAGTGGCAGCTCTCGAGAGATTTGTAGCATTAGGCATGGCTGAAGATATGTGGTCTCGCAATTATGCGAGGGGGGTCTCTCTATGCTGATGGGCCGACTGTTCAGAATAGATTGACATCGAGCTGAAGGAACGTGTAACAGATGAGAGCACGGCGGAGCGTGTGGGAGATGTTTGCTTGGCTTATAGAGCATGAAAGAATCTTTGTTTTGACAGATGGTCCCCTGTATCGAACAGGGTCTGACACAGAATATGGTTCACCAAAGACCAAACTATCAAGCAAGTTCTCAGGGACCGGGGTCCTTTTTTCTCAAAAAGAAGCCCATTCGAGTGACGGATGGATGCTTTGAACGGGAGGCGACCCTCGTCTCACAGGGACCACCCCGCCTTTCGTGAGTAGCCTATAGTATCAAGCGGTTGATGAGAATCGAGACGAATGGGGATAAAAGACCGGCAACCAAGAGGGAATTGTAGCCAAGATGACGATGCAGCTGCAGGGGTGAAATGGAATAAGCGCAAGAGGCAATTTCCATGCCCAAGAGCCTATCCCCGGATTGGCACAAGAGAAGCACCATGAATCAGCTTCTCAACCAGCCAAAGGGCAGACTCGGGGCTCTGGAGTCGACTCATCTCAAGGACCCCCAGCCTTGGTCTTGGGAAACAGGCTAAAGGTGCACTTGCATTGGTCGCATGTTTGAGATTAATGGAACGGACGGGTTTGGTTCCTGGAAGTCAAGTCAGAAATCTTTAACACAACCTGGCCCATGATCCATCGATGAGCGAGCAATCAGCAGTCTAAGGCTAGGGCCAAACAAGGTCTGACTGGGGTGTCCCCTGTTGAGCCGTTGAGAAGAGTCGATTAGTGGAGTTTGGGTCGTGTGTCAGTGAGTAACCCTATCCAATACAATATTAACCCTTGAGGTTTATTTAGATTCATTAGATCAATGCTTAGGAGGAAGAAGCCGGCTGTGGCATGAGCGGTTGTTGTTTAGTCGAGATTTAACGCCCGCAATTGGATTGGGTTGAAAATTATAGTTAAGCCGCCGACCTATAGCACGTTGCGGTTAGTTCCTCCCTATAGCCGCCGTTCTAATGTTCGATACCGAACAATGTCTCATACCAATCGGCCAACGCGGCAATCTGTCGCCATTGCTGGGATATTTTCGATGAGTACCTCTACTATGTACACACACATGCAACGGTCAACGCTGATCCCGGACTTGCACCCAACCTTGGCAGTCAGTCTCTCTCTGTGACAACCAAACCAAGCAAGACCCGATTCATGTACATGACCCTTCGTCTTGAATCGCGGTCAGCTGTCACTAAACCATCCCTGCCTCTAATTACCTCAATTGCACTCTTTCCTAATCGCCTACGATGGCAGGCTGATAGGCTGGGTACAGGGTCTCTCTCGCTGTCGTACTTGCATGCAGCTGCTTGACCTCATTTACTGTGCCGTATATTCCCTTGACAACACCTGCATGATGCTTTTGAAGCGTAGTATTGTACGTGCAGTACGTCCAGGACAGCTCATGTATTGGGTTTCGGCTGGAAGGTCTCTTGAAATTAGAGGAGCAGCACATCAAAACATACCCACCCTGTCACAGCCTTGTATGAAACACCCGCATTTCAGACAACTGCAGGCACAGCGCAATCTGCAAGCAACCTCTCCACTGCATAAGCAACTTGGATGCAAGTATCCAAATCAGGATTCTAAAGCCACAAATTGCAGAAAGACTTTAGTGGCGTTCCGTCTTCTGGAACTTCTCAAGTGGTGGGCACGGATCATTGTCCGATGCGTACCTGCAAGTGTGTCTTGTTTGATGTCCTTCATCTCATTTGAAAGCTTCAGCTCATTTACATCCGACCAGCCCATACAATTTAGGGCTGGACTCTGACCGCCCGACGTCCCCTTAGCGAGCTGAAGCCCAGGACCAAGGACCCGTGGTCAGTCATGAACTGGGGATACAGTCGCCTAATCGGGAATTCCGGAGTAGCAACGATCTCTGTACACGGTCTAGTTGCATCGCTTTACTCAAACCAACTACGAAAGCATTGGCAATGATACTCTGTGAAGAGAGCGAATTTAAACAATCATCAGAACCCTCAGGGGCCTTTGCCCGTTCAACTCGACGTTTCATATCATGGCTAGGGCCACTATCACTTCGTCTCAGATTGCTAATTTCCATTTTGTAGCACCTACCGGCACGGGCCAAAGAAGCAGCTAGGCTCGCACACCGTGCAACCTTGAAGCTTCCTCTCACTCTCCTTACCCGTACATATGGGTCTCTTCTGATGTCTCTCTAGAGTCGCATTTGTAGTTTCATGGCACTCGTAGCCGACACAAAGACTAGAACAAACACAGGAGAGAGCCGAATACATAATTGCTGATTCACTACGGGCAATATCCGGGCCCCCCACCCCCGATGTTATCGGCAATGCTATTGCTCTTAATAAAGATCTTAAGAGTTGAAACGTCAAGGATTGTTGTGGTTCTATGGCTTGAATATCTCCCCGAGGGTTTTGCTGCGGACCCGTTCAGTCCGTTGGAGTTTACAAAAGCAAAGTGCTGTCGTCAACAAACAATATCGGTCAAGCCTGCGCCTTGACCAAAAGACGTCGCCTGCTCTTTCAGCTCCAGGTGGCTTTCTTCTATCGGAAACTTTGTAAGAACCTAAAATCACATATGGTGCTGGTCTCCTATGCAGACACAAGTCTTGGCCATCATGATATCCGTGAAATGGCGTGCATATTCAAGCGGGATGCTCCCGCGTGGACGGTCATATTAATATCCGCGTTGGATATATATCACACATCCGGTGAGTGTACAATGTATATCCGTCAGAGATACAACATGCCACCGTTCCTCTAGTATGGTATAGATGCCTGTTACGATTACTATATATTTCCGCTGAGTATAGTCATCATAGAAGCCCGAGGCTCCACCTGCCTTCAGGTTTGTCCAAGATGTCATCCAAATGTTAAGTGTATGCAGGAGGAATGCTTTGGAAGATCTGGTAGACGTTGCAGAGAGGTCTGAACCGTGTTTTGGATATGCTATTTGTCGCTCTTGACTAAGCGGAACACCCTGGTTTCATACATCTTATATTATTCGAGCTTGTAAATAATTGTAACAAACCGTACGATCGAGATGAAGATCGCAAACTGATAAAGTGATCACTAAGGGTCTATGCTTCTTCACCGCATGCACCTGGCGATCCAGTCCGCTTATCCAGGCACATGACTATATTAAGTGGTTGCAAATAAGTCGTCTTCGTTGACAAGCTCGGTTCCTGTATGAACCAAAATTAGAAGCAATCACAGCTCACCCCCAAAGACACGATCGATCATTCGTTGAAGGTTCTTGGCGGATGTTGCCGTCCACACAAGCGGGCCGCGTGAGTTCCCGCAACTCCAACGCCAACAGAGTGAGTTGACCAGGCACCTCGAGACCCGTTCAAGTGACGTCGAACCTGTAGACCCAAGTAGTTACTGAGGTAACTACATTAGTACTTGGTAGCTATAACTACCTGCTAGGTTTAGCACCTAGGTAGACATAGATAGCTGATGATTGCTTCGTTGGCACGTACAGGTTAGGAAGATCTTCAGTTGAGCCTCAATTTGCAACTAGTTGCTTGTATCAACGAATCATGTATGCCTGAAATGACCGTCACCAAGAAAGTACACGGTCTAATACCGAAATGAAAATACAGACAGGACGAAAAAAAAACATAAAAAAAGCCTGACATGGGAGCTGTTGATCATGCCGCCGACCGACACATCTGAAAACCGTTGGCGAAGTATAGGGTACAAGGTCCCACCACTAACGAGTTGTCACCGACTAAAGTATCCAATACTCATTGGACAATATCGGAGCTTGATAGCATTTTTGGCGGGGACTGATGGGCGCCTGGAGGGGCAAAGCTCCAAAGAATCACCACATCAGACCGACGGCGGGGGGGAACAACACTCAAAGCAGTTGACAACCTCCCCCGCCAAAACAAACCTCACCTACCTTTATACCTCCCCCGACCTAGATCTAAACTTTTGCAACCTTTCAGACTCAGACTCAGACTCTTAACAAACTCGCTCCTATACCCTCACCTCACACACCATCAATCATGTCGTGGCAAGGTCAGTACTCTATCTCTTATTCCCTCTGCATTCTATGATTGCTCTCACGTCCCTGATTTTCCCATACCCCTCCTCCTTATCCGCCCCTCCATGCACGGCTGGTCTTGCTGTTACTCATCACCGCCTCAAAATAATTCTCTGCCTCAAACTCAACTCGAAATCCGGATGAATGGATAAGAAAGATAGCTAACATGATCTAGCATACATCGACTCAAGGTACTTTTACCCTACATCTCCTAACCACTGCCAGGAGCAATCGTTGTGGCCCTGCCGTCGGCGCGAATACCGAGCGAATGCTGACAATATCTTCACAACAGCCTTGTTGGCACCGGCCACATCGACAAGGGCGCCATCATCAGCGCTGCTGGAGACAGCGCCTGGGCTGCCTCTCCCGACCTCCAGGTACATAGAGCAAAACCCCTTTCTCACCGACATAACTCGCCGAAGCGAAGGACGACCCCTGCGTCGATGATCAGAGAACGTTCCTGACTGACCTGCGACCCCACTATAGCTCAAGCCTGAAGAGATGAAGGCCATCTCTGCCATTGTTAGCGGTGACGATAAGGCCAAGGACAAGGCTTTTGCCGAAGGTCTCTACATCGCCGGTGAGCGATATGTCATGGCCCGAGCCGAGGGCCGAAGTATCTACGCTCGATCGGTACGATATCCATAACATCATCTTTCTGCCCCCCGACACACCTCACTGACATGTCAACAACAGGGTCGTTCCGGCGTCGCTGTCGCAAAGACCACCCAGGCCATCGTCGTCGGCCACCACGGCGAGGCCCAGATCGCCGGCAACGCCACCTCCACCGTCGAGGGTCTTGCCGACTACCTCATCAAGTTGAGCTACTAGATATTCGTTGGTGTGTAAGGCAAGGCGAAGAAGGGTTTTTGGGCGGAATTATCTGTGAGAAGCGTCATAAAAAACGCTGTATGTCCGTAGACCGGATAGTTAACGCAGCTGTAACGAGCTTATGCCAAGAGGAGCGCCTTTGTTTTTAGAACACTAGGATTGAGCTTCGAGCTTGAGTGTATGTGTGTACTTGGAGGACATTTTCCCGGCCAGAGATCGGTCAACAGAGTTTGTTTCTACTGTATGATTCTGCATCTGGGCAGTCCTAGAGCCCTTCCAGACCCCGTCTCCTGTATTAGATCTGAGCGAAAGTGAAAAAGATATTTAGACATCTTCCATATTGACTTTCCATTACAACTCGCTGCCTGTATCCGTTCTGCGCCTTTCTCGCCTCATGATGTACCTACATGGCGTTCGTCCATCAAAGTGTCGTGATAATTCTTCATGTCATTAACGCCTGTTCCAGGCCTGTATGGTCCTCTAAACTTCGTCTCTCGCTTCCATCCACGGCATGCATCTTTTGAGCCTTGTACACGTAATACAGCCCCTTATTCGTATAGCTTGGACTATCCGGGGTTTGCTGGGACTCTATGCCTCGACAAACTAAACAGGGAGCTCGGCGTTTCGTCGTCCAAGACCTATTCTGTCGACAAGCATTCCGATATAGGGCCCCACAACAGGCAAACCTCGCGCGAAGCCGGCGATCGTCCCTAGGAAATCTCCAAACAAAACGACTATACCGTACGTTTCCACGAGGAACCCGATAAAGGTCCACTTCGTGAATATAAGTATCAACCCTAGGAAGAACGCCGCCGTGCCCTTTGCTTTCTGTTTCCGAGCAAAGAAGAGAAGAGTCTTTTGAGGTCCAATGATGATCGTCAGGCCGATAAGGAAAAGAATCTATTCGTTCGACAGTCGTGTTAGCAATCGCTCGTTCGGTGGGATGAAAGTTTTGGAGATCGTCATACGTTTCCCATGGCAAGCCTGGAAAGTAAGTTAGCAAATCTCGTAAACAAGAGAGTGCGGGCGAGTATTTACATAGATCGATCAAAGAAGAGCATGACACCTCCTATCAGGAAGAAGCCTCCTGCGAAACCATCAGTTTCCATAGTTCATGATGCGCTGCGCCTAGAGCAAGCGATGCGCAAGCACATACATACCGCCGGAGCAAAAGACAACTCCAATTTCTATCGAGAATAGTCAGCTTCTGTACATAACGGGCATCACATCCATCCAAGCATAGCTTCATTATGGACTTATCGCAACTCAAGTGCAGGGGGTATGCTAAGCGCACATACTTTGGGTATCTGTCAACCACATCGACATCTTGGCGGTTTGATAGCTGTATAGGTAGACAGGGTGGGTATTCGATAAAGACTGCTGTAGCTAAGCTTGCCGATGGAAAATGTACAAACTGTAGAAGCTCAATGGATAAGGGTGAGATCGGATGCAGGGAGACACGACAAAGGCCAAATTACTCGAACGTTGCCTTTTTTTCGTCACCAGCTCCCTTCGAGGACAGGACACGTTCCAGGGGTTTACATAGTGTAAACGGCGATTAACAGGGCTGTGCCAAAGAGGGCTTAGGGGGTGTCTGGGAATCCAGAAGCTGTCGCGTGCCTCATTGGCTATGCTGGCCGAAAGTGGGCGAGCGTGGGACTGTCTTCAAATTCTGCTGTGGTGCCGACTTTAAAAGACTCGCATCATTCTACATCTCACTGTCAAACTGCAGAACAAATTCCCACTCTGAAGCATTCCAATTTTGAGTGCTACACAGAGTTGAGAGCATGCCGTTTCTCATCGACGTGTCGTTTGATATTGCCAAAGAAACACTGCACATGGAGCAAACATAATTCATGTTTGGTTCATTCTATTGCTATACACATATCAATCTGGACAGATCACTTGTCCCTGCCGCGACGGCCAGCGGCGTTCTTCGCCCTGGCAACTGAGATGCGTTTCTTCCCCATACGTTCTCGGTAGTCTGTCGACCTAGGCAGAGAACAAAGCTTAACATGATCACGATTAAGCCGGAGCGTCAATTGCCATCCCTTGATCGAAAGGCCAAGGGTGCATAGTTGGGGCTTGACTTTGTTGGTCGGACATTTCTTGCACTATTAAGTTGTATTTCCGTGTAATGTGTATGCCTGGTAACTCCGTACATAATCACTCGATGGCGAAGCCGTCTCATCTGCTTCCTTGATGTATTTTTCCTTTCATCGATTCATTAAATGGGTATATCCTGCTCAATGTCTGCACTCATTTGAGAACTGTATGGGCGCCACGAGCCTCCAGAATCTGCTCGGCAGCACTCTGGGGTAGTGTTCTGATGAGGCCAAACACCTCCCTGTTGTGGTAGCGTAGCCGTGTCTTGGGGTCGAGATAAGGCGCCGGTAGTCCCGTCACGTCACAGTAGTGCTTGCTATGCGCGAGTGATGGCGCGGACTCGATGTTCGTGTATGTGGCAGTGGGCGCCGAAGGGCCACCTGGTTTGAGGCTCTTCTCGAGCACGAGCTTGGACAGACTTCGCGATGCCTGCGCAAGATTCGGGGGCTCCTTGCCGCTCTCCGTGGCTGGTGTGCTGGTACCACTGGTTGAGAGTCCATCGTTGTCGGCCGGGGTGGCGATACCGCTCGCGTCCATTGGTGTGCCTAGAGCAGAAGCTTCTCTCCGGGAAGCATCACCAACAATGGCCTTCAAGTTCTTGTTTCTGCGCTGGTTGGGCTTCCATGATGGACTACGGAAGTTCTTGTGGATGGAGTGGATGTCAAGCTTCTCTATAAGCTGTTGATGAGCGATCTGCGCTTCGGTCGGAGCGGCCATCGTTTGTCTTTTCGGGGTCAAATTTGACGTTGTTATTACTTTGTGTTTGGGTTGTGATAGAATGGTCGATATTATAAAGTATAGCACCTGGTGTCGCAAGCTATGAGCTTATCGCGTTGTAGTACATTCTGCCGCGCTTCACCGCGTTTCTGATACCATAGGGAGGATGCTTCACAGCCCAAGTGGGCATAAAGTAAACAGAGGACTCCACTACGCCTTGTCTCATTCACCATATCGACACAAGAGAACAATATCAAACAGCCGAAATGGTAGGGCTTCTATGAGAAATCCCAGTAAATCCTTATGCCACTCTGTCTAACTTGTATATAGGAGAGCCCCCACGAGCACCAGCAGAATCTACTGCTTTCACGCATTATTACCAATGTTGTATGTTCTGTCGAGATGAAGCCAGTCACTGAAAGATACTAACAAAGTGTAGGAGAAGCTTAACGAGGCTGTCATGGTGATGAACAAGAGTCTCCAGGTTTGTGGATTATCCTGATCATTTTAGATGACAAGCTCATAAGTTGGTTTAGGACATCAACATTCAGAACATGAATGTCGAGCTGGTAGCTCAGATGTTCAAGAATTACCAATCGAATGTTTTATTCCATTTAGAAGGTAAGTTTGATATCGGATGGCTTGCAGCTTGATGCTAATATTTGTCAATAGCTACGGACAACTTGAAACCCCCGAGCTGAGTACTTGTACAAGGGAATGCGATTGGAGTTCTTCTGTATCTGTTAGCATTATTTATTATGAATTGATGACTTGCCGCTGGCTTCCGCGGTATGAAGCAAGGGCTGGATGAATGTATTCAAATTATTGTAGTCAACTCTTATACATGTGTTTTGACAACGTCGGTCGTTGCTTGACTGGAAAACCTCGTAATTCCCGTTTCGCATTGAGGTATAACTACTGTCGCGGCTTGCTTAACCGTAGCCACTTATTTTTCACCTGATCATCTTTAGATTATGTACGAACATCAAGCCAGTAAAAAGTGAATCTTCTGCGTAAAGGTTGCTTTTGTTAGTACCTAGTAGGTATGTCTTGTTGTATTGAGAAAGTGGATACCTGTTGTTGCATGTCACGGCCCTTGATCAGCCTTGTAGCCTCATACAGCATATTCTCGACCTTCCAACTTAAGCTCAATCAGCTTGCGCCGATAACAATTGGCCACTAAAGTCAGTCACCGACTTGACTCTTTGTTTCTTTTTCTCCCGCCATGATTTTTTACTCTCACACCTAATCTTCATCATACCATCCACGCAACCATGGCTCCCTCAGCCATCGATGAGCCCGCCATCAAGGCACCCGAACAAAAGACATATCCTCCCGCCCAAATCTTTCCTGTGAAGGAGACGCGCTTCGAGAACTTTATAGAGCCGTCAAAGGATGGAAGAGAACGCGCGCTGAAGCACTCCGAAAGCACAGCTATCGTTATTGACAATGGTAAGCTGGGAGCGTAGCGCAAGGGGCTTGCGAGAACCATGGATTGACAGTTATTCTACAGGATCCTCCACCGTGCGCGCCGGCTGGTCATTCGAGTCGAAGCCGAGATTCAGTATCCCGCCTATAATGGCTAAGTACCGCGACCGAAAGCTGGGCAAGACGTTCTCTTTTGCTGGATCCGACTGTTACGCCGACACAACCGCGCGCGGCCATATCAGAAGTGCTTTTGAAGCTGGAACAGGAATTGTTAGCAACTGGGATGTGATGGAGCATGTGCTGGATTACATCTTTCTCAAGCTGGGCATGAATGACGCAGATGGCGCCATTGAAGTTCCCATTGTCATGACAGAGGCTGTTGCCAATTTGCCATATTCAAGGAAATGTGAGTGAGTCGGCCTTACCATCAAAGCATTGGCTAACCTTTTAGCTATGACCGAGATTATATTCGAATGTTATGGCGCGCCTTCGCTGGCTTACGGAATCGATTCCCTCTTTTCATACAGACACAACAAAGGCAAGACCGGTCTTGTAGTATCGTCATCGTATACATCGACACATGTCATCCCTGTATATAACAACAAGGCCCTTCTTGGCCAAGCCACGCGATTGAACTGGGGAGGTTACCACAACGCCGAGTATCTTCTAAAACTGCTTCGACTCAAATATCCGGCTTTCACCGGCAAAACAAACGTCTCACAAGCAGAGCACATGCTCCGCGACCATGGGTATGTGTCCCAGGACTACGATGATGAACTTGCCAGCTACCTTGAATGGAAGGGGCTGGAAGATCGCGATATTGTTATGCAATACCCCTACACGGAAATCGTGATCGAGCAAAAGACCGAGGAAGAGCTAGCAAAGATTGCAGAGCGCAAGAAGGAAAGTGGTCGAAGGCTACAACAACAGGCTGCTAAGATGCGCTTGGAGAAGCTCATGAAGAAGGAGCAGGACCTGGAGTACTACAAGAATCTTCAGAAAAACATCACTGATGTGACAAAGAAGGAACTCAGACGTCAGCTTGACAGCAACGACATCAAGGATGAGAATCAGTTGGAAAAGATCATCAAAGACTTGGAAAAGGCTGTTAGGAAGGCTCGAACAAAGGACGTCGGTGGCGATCCCGAGGAAGAACAAGAACAGCCCAACTTCGATCTTCTCGATATCCCCGACGATCAGCTCGATGATGCTCAGATCAAACAGAAGCGTCAGCAACGATTACTGAAGTCAAATCACGAGGCCCGTGCCCGTGCAAAGGCCGAGAAGGAAGCAGAAAAGGCGCGAGTTGTGGAAGAAGAGCGTGCAGATACCGAGAGACGAGAGAATGACCTTGAGAACTGGCTCGAAGAGAAACGCCAACGACGAGCGGAGACGCTGCAGAAGATGAAGGAACGCGAGCGTCTTAAGCAGGACTTGGGCAACCGAAAATCTCTTGCTTCACAAATCCGTATGAAGAGCATCGCCAACTTGGCTTCAGACGCCCCGACTAAAAAGCGAAGACGTGGTGGCGAAGACGATAACTTCGGTGCAGACGATGATGACTGGGGTGTCTATCGCCAAATTGCAGTGGGCGATAACAGCGACGATGAGCATGAGGAAGAGGACCTCAACTCAGCACTCAAGTCACTAGAGGAAGACCTTTTGCGTTATGATCCCGACTTTGATTATGAACATACTCACGAGGCCCAGTCTGACTGGTCCAAATCTCTACTGCACGCTTTTGCACGAGGTCCTCGACCCTTCGATCCCTCTTCCCAGGCTGAGCTTAACCAGATCCACCTCAACGTTGAGCGTATTCGTGTTCCCGAGGTTGTTTTCCGCCCATCCATCGCAGGTGTGGACCAGTCGGGTATCGTCGATATCGCGGGTGACATTCTCAACCAACGGCTGGGCAATGTTCCCAACCGAGATGACTTCCTACGTGATGTCTTCTTGACAGGTGGCAACACTCTTTTCAAGAACTTTGATGATCGCGTTCGCGATGGTCTACGCTCCCTTCTTCCCGCCGACTCACCCTTGACTGTGCGTCGTGCCGAAGACGCCCTTCTAGATGCTTGGAAGGGTGCTGCGGGGTGGGCTGGAACGCCGGCTTGGAAGACAGCAAAGATTTCGAGGGAAGAATACCAAGAAAAGGGACCGGAGTATATCAAGGTGAGTCTCTTCCGATTACATATAGGGGGTTTCCCCTTGCTAACAGCTTACTACAGGAGCACGATATGGGTAATTCTTATGCGTAGATTGCGCTGTGATGCAGGAGACACGGAGTCAAAAGCGGGCGTGTTTATCTACGGTAGATTGAGATTTTCTAGTTTGCAAGTTATCAAGCAAGGATTGCTTGTTCATCATGGGAAGAAACACGCGCTGGGCAATTGGGACACCATAGTACAAATGGTAAGCGTCATAGAATCAGTTAGCTCTCTATACGTATCTTGTTTAATCGAAGCAGAAATCGTTGTGCCCAAAATATATCTTCATCTATACATCCATTTTGACAGCCCAGATGATACCATCATGCAGTCTATCAATTGAACAGTGGAACATCACGCACAACGATGCAGGCACGATACTCAAGGGATCTCTTAAATCTATAGTCTTACAGAATGCAAAGAACATCTCGTCTTATAAGAGACGTGTGTTGATTTGCTGTCTAGAGATTAAAGTGAATTGCTATGACCGCATGAAGTCAACTGCCGTTCTCTGGTCCTTTATCGATAAAGCTGTGTGCACCCACTTTCCCCATGAGCCCCTCACCTCCCGAGTCTCCGAAAGTCGCTGATCTTTCCATCTCATGATCTTTCTTCCAACTTCCATTGGAAACTACTCACCGATTCTTGTCGCTCCAAATACCTCGGGAGTAGTGTCGCCAAACACACACAAGCTCATAACTCAATAATCCGTGGCCATATTCAAAGCACAGAGTCATCATGACTTCCACCGATCCGGCTACGGAGCAAACCTCCAAAGTACCAATTCTTCTGCTCAAGACGAGGTCGAGTCCCGGTGATTCGTATGAAGACCTTTTCTCAGAAGCCAGCGCCAATGGAACTAGTTTTGCGCCTCAGTTCGTCCCGGTACTATTGCATCAGTTCCATGGCGAGGGTATGAAAGAAGTAGCGGCGCTACTTAGTGAGCGTCGCATTGGAAACCAGGAACAGCATGAATATGGCGGCTTGATCTTTACGTCGCAACGAGCAGTTGAAGCATTCGTGAAACTTGTTGAAGATGGAAAAGCTGGTGCGTCATGATACTTGACTAATGTCTCACCAGAACAGCCAAGACTAATGTTGTGTCTCATGCGACAGACGCTACCACAGACCCCTCAGAAACAACATCATGGCCTCACCTCCAAAACGTTCCCGTCTACAGTGTCGGCCCTGCCACAACACGCGCCCTCGCTGCCGTTCCACAGGACCCTCCACTCCAAGTCTTTGGCAGCCACACGGGCAACGGTGCCGCTCTGGCGCCCTATATCCTCGCCCACTACTATGAATGGTATCGCGACCAAGCCCGTCCTACCCTCCCACCACTACTTTTCCTAGTCGGAGAGACCCGTCGCGACATCATCCCCAAGACCCTACAGGATGGTGCTCTGCCTGATACCGAGCGCATCCGAGTTAACGAGACGGTCGTTTACGGAACGGGTGTCATGGAGAGCTTCCCCGTTGATCTGCGCCGGGTCCTTGGCGAGACGCGCGGTGATCCGGTCCGCTGGATCGTGGTATTCTCTCCTACGGGATGCGACAGCATGCTCCGGGTCATGGGTATTCTGGATGCTGAGACGAACAAAGTATACAAAGGATACGAGCGGGACGGTAAAACTTTTATTGCGACCATCGGACCTACCACGAGAGATCATCTGCTGTCGTTTGGGTTTGAGCCAGATGTATGCGCCGAGTCACCCACGCCACAGGGCGTATTGGATGGCATACAGGAGTTTATGTCCAAGAGGAGGCAGAGTTGAAACTTAATCTTAATAAAACGGAATCATGTATCAAGTGGATGTATAATATTGAGGTTGCAAAGGCCAGCGTTGATGTAAAGAGTCGGGAGTATCAGCTCCGGGTATCATTCATTTATCATTCATTTCTGCAGATCCACCGTTGGATATGTTTCTCTCACTTCTATCTTTCATACCCAGGAGGCCTTGTCCCGCCAGTATTGGCGCTGCCTTTTGCCGATACATACGTTGCTTTCCCTTCGCCGTATACCGCCAGACTGAGGGAAAACCAAAAACCGCCATGCCTATTCCATTTCATAACACCGAGCGCCGAGCAAACAGCTGAAGCCAAAATATCATCATCATACGCCCATAACCCAAAGCTCTACGCCAATGACCCCAAATTTGGTTCCTTCGTCGCTCAGCGGCTCGTTTCCGTACGTCTCGCACCTGGAGCTGTGTCCGACTTCCAGTCCGTTGTCTAGCCAAAGTCCATAGTGTCCACCGCCTGACCCGACGCTCAGAAAGCCCGTTTCGCAATTAATGCAAAAGTCATTCAGGCCGCTGTATGGAAATGCCTTGAACCGTACCGCTTCACTGGGTGTAGGTGATGGTGGGCGGGAGTGTGTGGGCGTGTTGGTTTCTGACGAAGGTGGCGGTGGAGCGAGCGTTGTGTTTCGAGAATTAAGATTTGTTGTGTCGGCCGATGGAGGCGGTGGGAGAGGTGTGATAGTGGAAGCTCGCCAAAGGAAGCATTCGCCGTTGCCAAAATACGTATGCGCAGGGTGAGGATACTCTGAAAGATACGCGCCAAAGACCTGATCATGTTAGTTAACAAAAACGGCATGTCGTCTCACTCTATACGCACCCCTCCTTCGAGATCCTTGATAACAAGGACAAAACCCGCTCGCTTGCCCTCGAATTGCCGACACCGCTGGTATAGCGTCGCTAAGCTCGCGCCATCCTGTTCGAGGCTATAAATGAGATTCCAGTCGTCGACGATGCGCAAACGCTCAGGGACCATGGTGCGAATTTCCTCCGCCACCGCGGCGCTCAGCAATTTGGCCGAGGAAGGTGTTCCCTGGCGATAACCGTGAAGAATAAGAGGATCCAGTGGTGGAGGACGCATGGGACTGGCTGTGCGGCGCACGGGAGAGAAGACGCCGTTTATACCGTCCTTTGTGTTGTGGCCATTGCCGCCGTGATAGTTGAAGTTGTCGTCATAGGCGGTGTCGGCCTGGCTGGGGAAAGAGCCCTCACTGGAGAAGCGGCGGATGAGACCAGTCCACATATTGGTAATGTACGACGCAGAAGCGCGATTTGAGTTGATAGGCGTATTGGCGCCGGAGGATTCGGGTGTTTCGGGTGATTCGTTGCGGTCCGAAAAGCTCATAACGGTGACAGAACCTTGGTTTGTACTTGGGTCCAATGCTGTATGCAGTATGTAATGCAGAACAGAAGAACTAGGAAGCGAAAAAGATATACATGGATAAAACAAACAGGATAATAGTTGATATTTGAATCGACGAGGACAGGGGCTGAGTATAAATACTGGTGCGGTGGTTCAAAGGGAGAAAACACAAACGGTTTTTATATGATGGTGCTTAGATCTGAGACATTGAAGAGGGTAGAATGTTAAAGTGCATGGAATGGCTCTGACGCAGCTTCACTTGGTTGGAGATGCAGGGAGCTAGTGGAGCTTGATATAGCGGGGTCAATGCCTACAAGGAAGACGTTATGATAATCAAAGAGCCTGATTGTTACAGTTTAATGCACTGACTGCAGCGCCTCCAAATGCAACAACATTGATTTGGCGTCTTTCAGGCAGCAATCGTGGCAATCTGTGCAGTGAATACCTATTCAGTGTCAGTTTTGAAAAGATCGCTTACAACTGCTTGCGTGGTGATTCATAAGCCCTTCGATCTGTCTGGTCTCTTCCACTGGCCCCAGCCACCTGTGCGTACACGCTGGCAAACTTCCTGATCGTCATCAGATTAGAGCCTCAATCAACAAGCACTAGCTTGTTCTGTCCAGTAGCATATCACCACAAAGGCCTTGGTTAGGTCTAGACCTCTGATCTGTGGTTAGCACTGAAAGACTTTGACTGTCACGTTGTGAACATGAATGGCCAATGGTGGCAAGTAAAGGAATGAGCCAAGCGAATGCATGGCAATATCAGGAGATATGCGGTGTTTGCCGCAATTATCAACCAACTATCATCTGCGACTGACATGTATCTTAACATGACTTGTACCCCATCATTCACAAAAAGCAACTAGTATACAAACAAGCACGTATTATGAATATTTCTTTTGGGATATAACAACTAATAAGAAATGGTTGCAATGTGCAATTCATAAAATCATCTTTATCACCCGTCTGGATCTCAGTCTCTCTCCATTTCATATCTCGATCCTGTTTCCTTACATTCAACCACCTCGATCAGCAAGATTGACCCAAAAGACTCATGCCAGATACATGATATGCAGAACAAACTCGACTGGTAATTCTGTATGCGCTTGCTCGCTTGCGTGTCCATAGGTTTGTGTTGTGATCTATCTGATATCCCCAAATTCGCAGGCCATCTTTTTACAGAGGCTCCACGTTTACCTCATGATCTCCTGGTAGATCAACTGCTTCAGCTGCTCCTTGCTCAGGTTGTCTTTGTGCTTGTCAAAGTCGAAGAACTCCTCGGGGATTGGGGGCGCTGTTGGCTCGTCCTCGGGGTCGTGGTAAGGCTCAAGGTATGGGTGCTTCAAAGCTTCCTCCACAGTAATGCGCTTAACAGGGTTGAATGCGAGGAGCTTCTCGAGCAGGTCCAGGGCCAGATCCGATGTCTTGGGGAATAGAGTTCGGAAGGGAACCTTCTTCTTGAAGGGGAGCGATCGAATGTATTCTCGAGCACGGCGCGACTTGATTCCGTAGTAGTCCTCCATGGTAGGTGTACCCAACACATCCAGAATAAGAGTCAACTGGTGGTGGTCTAGTAGCACGGTAGTTAGTAAATGGGTCTAACATTATCACAAAGCTTAAGTAGCCACTTACAATCCTTTCCAGGGAAAAGAGGCTTGCCGCTGAGCATCTCAGCGAGGATGCAGCCAACCGACCACACATCGATGGCCTTGGTGTACTCCTTGAAAGTCAACATGATTTCAGGCGCACGGTACCATCGAGTCGCGACATATTCAGTCATGAAACCAGAGTTGTCTTCCTGAGAGGCAGCGGATCGCGCAAGACCGAAATCGCAAACCTTGAGATCACAGTTGGCGTTGAGAAGGAGGTTGGAGGGCTTCAAGTCTCGGTGCAGCACGTTGGCCGAGTGCATCGCCTTGAGGGCTCGGAGGGTCTGGTAGATGAAGTACTGGCAGTGGTCGTCGGAAAGATCCTGTGTGCGGATGACACGGTGCATATCCGTCTCCATCAGCTCCTGCAGTATTCGTTAGCTTGCTGATCTTGCTGCAGCAAAACAGTGGTATTTCGTACCTGGATCAGATAGACTTCCTGAAATGACTCGTAACTTCGGGGCTTCTGAATGTCGAGAATAGAAATGATGTTCTCGTGGTTGAAGTATCGCAGCAGCTTCATCTCTCGCAGAGTTCTTAGACAGAACATGGAGTGATCGAAAGGAGTGATCTTCTTGATGGCGACCTTTTGACCCGAGGGCTTGTGAATGGCGGAACTGAACAAGTGTCAGCATTTGGGGAATTGCACAGACATAACGATAAGCAAGAACATACCAGACGACACCATAAGCGCCTTCACCGACCACATCTTGGATATCATATTGCTCGCTCACGTTGAAGGAGATCTTGCGGGACCCCGCAGCGTTAGGGGGGTTCGCTCGAGACATGGTGGCTGTGATGAAGATGAGGAGAAGGTGGAAAGGTTGTCAGAAAAAAACGGAGAGCGTGCGACCGAAAAGTAAAGACAGAAGGCGCGGAAGGATTGCGCAGTCAATCGGTCGTTCGGTCGGTCGAGAAGTTGTTGGAATAGAACAGAGTCAAAGAGGAACCAGCCAAGACTTAGACTCCTTTGTTCGCACGCAGCCGACGCTGATTAAGGATGATTTGAGGGGAGGGGTCGAGTTAAGTAGTAGTAGGTACTGGTATCCGTACTGGTGCAGCTGGTAGTGGTACTAAAGATCCACTTTGTAGGTACAAATAGTATGGAGGGGACGAAGGAACCTTTATAGTTGATTGGGGAGATGAGAGGCTGAAGGTGGCAGGGGATGTAATGGCCAGGTATTAAGATATAGCAGAAAGGGCAAAAAAAAGAAGGGTCAATGATATTCGCTTGAATCAAGCGAAGTCAAAGAAACGGTAGATAAAGCTTGGTCTTAAGTGAAAGCAGAGGTAGATAGTATAGCCAGGCAGGTAAGGTAGGGACAAAGAGTTCCGCTCGGGCCGTGCTGTCGCTGATTCAAATAGTCTATGGTCCGCGGGGCAAAAGCAGGCTAGCGTGAGTTGGTAGAGGCCCAAGTTTCAGTCGGTTCGGTGTCGCGACGGTGAGTATAGGTAAGAATGGGTAAGGATACAGCAAGCACGGTCTTTGGTGATGGAGATTCCAACTCTTTTGTCAAAGGAGAGCACGGGACAGGACAAGACGGCTTCACCTCCCGGGGATCTAGCTCCAGTCCAAAGCTGGTCTGGGCTTTGTGTAGTGTTGAAGAATGGACAAGGAAAGATCTTTTAAAACAAGACAGGTTGGATATGAAACAGGGCGGAATGGGTCAAGACAAGACGGGAACATGACAAGAATGAGAGCAGCACGCAACTAATAAGGGAAATGCAATACAATTCACGGGTGAGTCTTTTTTTCTTCTTTCTACAAGAGTCATCTGCTCTTCATTTTCTATCAACTGGGCTGATGGCTGCTAACTTTGATGTGATCAAGATAGCTGGGCGGCTAAGAACCAACAACTACTTGCCAACAGCCGACTACATGTGCCACCCAAGCTTACCTATTAGGTAGCAACAGACAACAAGTGACTCTAACACAAAACTAATCCCAGATAAGAGCCTGCCCTTGAATTGTCTTGCTCTTGGCTCATTTTGAAGCCTTGTAGGGAATCTCAACGCCAAGGGAGAAAGAACCCTGGGTCACAAGACGAAACAATACTGTACCTCCCATCTACGGATACAGTAGTACATAAACCCTAGATCTAGTCTAGACCCAGATGGGGGGCTAATGATCTTCAGGATATCCATAGAGGGGCACTAAGGAAGACAGCGCAGGCTTCGTATAGCAGTAAACGTAATTGAGTTTCGAGCAACGGACGAATTCTAATACCATAACCTGAATATTAGTGCCACCGATATAAGTCTGCGAGATTATTCGCCTATGGATAAACAAACTTAACAGCTTAACTTATAAGGACTAACGACCAGGGGATGAAAGTAGAAGGAACATGGTGGGGTGAAGTACAACTGTTTGAGTTTGTTAGGGGCGGACGGGACGGCCAGCTTCCATATTCTGCAGCAGTCCCTTAGTATTTGAGCAGGGGTTTGGAGGTTGGATTCTCTAACGTACCTAACTCAGGTACAACAACAAGTACCACAGAAGTACCTGTAAACTCAATCTCATCTCAAACATCACCTCGCCAGAAAACAAAGATGCGTCGATAGCATGAACAATACCCTCTCTTCTGAGACGAAACACTGCAAAAGGACCTTCCAATGACATGCCCGAAACATGGATATGTCAAGACAAGACATGACCTTGACCACCACACCCCGGTTCTTACAAAGAGTCCTCTGACAACTTGCTAATGTGTTTCACTAACATCCAATGCTTCCTGGGGTTCACCACCCGACATTTATCTAGTCACTCCCACTACATCAAGTTTAGCCATGACTGTAATGTCAATTAAACACTCAGCCCACTTTGCCTTAAAAGACATCCTCTTCGTAAAAAGCTCGTGCTATACAATACCAAAACTCTTAAAATAAACCTCTCAGCGCCTACTATGTCTTGCCATTGGCTGCCTCACCTCCCTAGGCGCGTGTTTCACACCCACCGCACCCTGTCGTGTTTCATCATTGGATAGCAAGGTCCTTGTATCTCGACGTACCTCTCTCCTAGTCCCTGTATCAGACATGGCTTCAATTCATTGGAACCAGCCCCTTGGTCATGGATTCACCCAAGGAATCGGTTTATCGTTTGGTTTCCGGGATGATGCATTACTAAAAATACTAATAATTCATGCATCGCCATGCATTCCTGTTTCTGTCGCTTGGTTGGTTGATTTTCGAGAATCCATTCAACTTGAACGTGCTGTTTAATAATGTCATTCATCTTCATATTGACTACTAACTCTGTACAGTTCAGATACTGTCAACATCATGATCTCGTCGTCACACTAATCTGCATGCTTGCTCTTGCACACAAAATATTTGATTCTATCTAATTGATACCTTTCACATCTCTGTTGCCCAAATAACAAGCCGGCTGCATCTCCAGGACCCCGACTCCAGTCATCGATTGAATCCCTCCTCATCAAAATATTACAAGGACTGATCCGACCTATTTCTCCCGTCTACCGACGCCTGACTCTCAACAAGCTGTTTTACTGAACAACCTACGGCGGAAGACTGTTAGTATCCTGCTTCTTCTGGCATGCCTACTGCTGTGATCAACTCACCTTTTCTCTCAACATGCCCAACCATTGAGCTGCGCTCACACCCTGATCCGCCCGGTCCTCCACAAGTAGGGTCTGCGCCCAAAGCTTCAGACTAGGTTCTCCGTCTTCTCGAACGATATAGAGGTGGGGCAATGTAATGCTGCCCACGCCTAGTGACTTGTGGTCTCGGCTCTTTTGAACCACGGCCCGTACTCGTTCGTTGAAGTCACCTTCCAGCTCCGGCACCCGGCCCTTGCCAACCTGGACCTGGGTTCTGTCCTCCACTCCAAACACGTCGTGTACCAGTTGTGGTACCGCATCTCGGCCGATCCACAAGAATTGAGTTTGGCCGTCGTCGATAAGGTACAGTCCGTAGGGCACGAGCCTTTCTGAAGAGAGATTGAGAGCGGGGGGGAGGGCGATGTGGCCAGTCTCTTGCTCGGGGACTCCAGCATTGTCTGGCATATCATGTAGTGAGTACAGTCGGGGGTAGATGTAACGCATAAGAAGGGGCACTGGGAGAGTCGACAAGAGACAGAGAGCTGCTGATCTGATGTCGGATGGGATCTGAGATGACTTGCGAAGACCAACATTCTTGATCAGACCCAGGAACAGGAGGGGGAGACCGCGAAGGTTGGCGGGGAACTGAAGACCGCCGCCCATGCTGCCTCCAGCGAGTTCCTTCTTGAAAGTCTGCAAGAGCTCGGTAACCTTGCTCTGGAGAGCATCCCGGGCCGCATCCAGGCCGCTTGACAAAGATCGCTCCACAGCCTTGTGGCTGAAGTAAGTGGTGATGGCACACTGATCAGCCGAGGCATACATGTCGGACAGGTTGGTCGTTGTGGGGAGAGCCAGGGTCATGACACGGATGCGACGCTCGCCATTGCAAGTTGTGTGTAGCACGGCTGCCTGGAGGCAAACAACGTTCTTTGTAAGATTCTCATCGATAGCCACCTCGACAACGTAGCACTGATCGCGGGGGAAAGCAGGGAAAGCGCAGAGGTCAGAGCTTCGGTTAAAGAAGTTCCCATAGAACGTGTTCATTCTCAGACCGCTAGTAGCACGGACTCGAAGAACAGCCTCAAGTCCAATCTCAGATGACAGATAGTCGCTGAACTCGGATGCGAACTTGAGGGCATCTTCGGGTCGCGAAGCGTGCCATCCAGGGTAGAACCAGGTCTGTCCGCCAGTGTATCGGGGAAGGTTGCTTAGCGAAGCAACATCCTGGTACTGCGATGAGAAGAGGAACATGTCGATAGACACCTGACTCTTCGAACACTCTACAGCGAAACTCTTGTAGAAACTATTGGCGGTCTGAAGCAGGCCGCCCTCTTTTGATGTGCCAAGGAGCTTCTTGTCTTCACGCATCTCAAGCTTGCCAACACCCATGTTAGGCAGGGAAGCAGTCAGAACAACAATCTTGCCTCCAAGGGTGGAAATAAGCTTGTGTGCAGCACGGAGTGCTGATCCCATGCAGGAACCGTTGCTCTGGTTGTTCTGGAACATATCGGGAAGCTTCTGCAAGAACTTCTCGACGCTTTGTCGGCTCTCGGACAGGGGAACCAGGAGGTCGTTAGGGATAGGTAAGAAAGGCTCGTCGAGATCGCTAACGACAAGCATGTTGGTCTCGCCATTCTCATCTGTATCCTTGGGGACCGAGAAGTAGTGTAGGCTGGAATCCACAGCCAAGAAACCGAGACGAGTACGGCGATCGGCATTTGGTATCCTGTCAAGGCTGTCCAAGATGGTGCGGGCCGCGGTAGCCACAAGTCCGGTTGAAACAGCAGCGTAGCTGACGTCGAAACAGAACAGGTAAATAAGAGGCTGGGGAGGGCGAACCATGTACTCCTGAGGGGCAACAAACTCAACAACAGCGTGGTTCAACTCGGGTCGCTGCCATCGGTCGACACTCTGCTGAGCAGCAGCGTCCCAGTCGAAAGCCTGAGGAACGTCGTTGGTAAGGTTACACATGTTACACCTCCATCGATGTCCCTGATCCAAAAAGGCAACATAAGGGTTGATGTATGTCCTGCAGCGTCTGCATCGGGAAATAACCTGATCCTGGACGACAGGTACGGGGTCCTCATCGTCGTGGAGAGAGCCGTAGGGCTGAATAACGAGCGCAAGGGGCAGCTTAGACTTCTTGAGGAGAGAGTTTGTGGTGGGGACAGCGTTGAGGGTCGATCGGAAATATCGCGGTGAGCAGTTGGCGTCGGGAGACGGAGTTACGCTCGCCTAAAGGCGCATGTTAGCCATTGGCATGGTTCTGGGATCCATTGGTTTGGCCGACTTACGTTGGGAGGAAGAACAATCGGAGGCGGGGGAAGGTCAAGCTCCGAGACATTGAAGGGCTGGCTGAGTAGATCAGTAGGGTATAGCTGGTTAAGGACAGCAGGGCGAGGAGCCTGAGCGCCCTGAGGCTGTTGGGGTTGCCCGGCAATGTTCATGTTGCCAACTCCTTGAGTGATACCGCCAACACCGGGCGCGGGCTGCTGGGCACCGGGAGTTGGGTATCCTTGGTCGGGAGCTTGATAACCATATTGAGGAGCCTGGGCAGCAGCGGGTTGCTGTGCGCCGTAACCTTGGGGATACTGGTAGCCCTGAGGGGCGGCAGCTTGAGGCTCAGCTTGATAACCTCCATAGCCTGGTTGAGCGGGAGCAGCGCCGAACTGCTGAGCAGTTCCTGCGGGCTGACCACCAGCGACAGCATTGGCGCCGGTACCAACTTCGAAGGCTTGAGCCGCATACCCTCGCTTCTTCTTCTTGTGGCCTTGGTCGTGGGGCTGCTGGGCAGCAGCAGGGTCCTCGTAAGATTGTTGAGGCTGCTCATCTTGAGCAGCATATTGATCATGTGGCTGGGCCGGATAGCCGCCGAAGCCTTCACCAGGAGGGGGCATCGACATGGTTGAAAGGCGAAGGGAGCAGCGTCGCACCCAAAGTTATATAAACGGGTTCGATCAATCGGGTTGAGAAACGGTTCGGAAGCGCTGCAAATTAGCTAGCAGGCGTAGATGTAATTGAAAAACTCCGAAGGTCGAAAGTCGACTCCAAGTCCAAATGCCCCAGTCAAAGAGGTTTGTAGATGCTGGACTGGGATGGAGAATGGAGGATGAATGGATGGTGGTTGATTGATGAGCTCAGAGCTGATCTGTACTGCAGTCTGGCCTCTTCGCATTGGTCACCGCCACAACGACAGCAGCCAAGAAACATGCCAAAAGGAGGGGCTCGTTTTTGTGTGGTTGCCTGAGCCACGCTATCAGATGCCAGACATCGAAAGGACAACAACATCAATATGGGGGCTCAAATAGATAAATGAGTCACCTTGAAGGAAATCTACAACGTGTTATAACTCAAGATTTCTGTTATGCTCATGCTATTCCCCTCAGGCAAGCTTGGAGCTTGGAGCTCATATACGTGGCGTCAGAGCTTCGAGCTCTAGCACCAGCCACACATGACGAAGCGTTCCTTATTTAACATCGACCACCACTCCTACTGTCATGAGTCTCATAGTTACTGTATTGCACTTCCTTCAGTGTATTAACGGCATATAATCCCGTATGATATATGAGAAACACACCTGTCTGTACTTCATGCCTTACGATTCATGCAAAGTTGAACACCTGTCCTACCTGGAGCTCACCCAACGGTGCGCATCTAGATGACCAGCCAACCGCTTGAAACATGAGCGGTGATCATAGTGCCCATTTTACTAGACGAAGACGTATGTATTATGAGTCTGGGTTCGAACTGAGTAAATGCCGTGCCATGTCTTACTGTGGTATATCCGCTGATTGCTCAAGATACGTATCAACTTTGTCAAAAAGCTCAACTCATATAAGCAAAGATTCCGACTTCAGCATGTAAGTGGAATGCCTGGCTATAAATAATATCCATCTAGGATTTGGTCCATAGTGGTTATTCTTTATTCTGGCCTTCCACATCGTCCATCTCCTCATGCCTTCTGTATAGGGCGGGCACACTCAAATATTTCCTAAAGACCTCACCCCGAGCATGGCCAGAAGAAGAATATAATAGTTTTTTGTTCAAATTTCGAGGTAGTGAAGTTGGACTACAAGATATTCTAGCTGGCATAATCAGATGCGAGGCCGTGCAAGGTTTTGTTTACAACTTACCCAGTAAAACATCCCCCCCTTCTCACGACAAGGCTTCTTATATGTAAATCATAACAGGAGTCATTACTATGGAGAACTGGATAATAGTATCTGATCCATATGTTCCACTGTGAAGTACTGCAGCATCAGTCAGCAGTATCATTCGCAGTCGTAAAATTTCACTATTCACACAGAGTATCAGGTAATGGCTGGACATCAACTCAATTCAGTACATTTGTAAAGTTATAACGTGGAATAATGAACAATTGAGTTTTGCCTGAGTGTCTCATGAGTGGCCATTAACCTGTACGTCTGCCCTGTTATCGCATCTCCGTCTTTTACCACTCGAAAGCCGAGTCTCACCATACATTACAAGACAACTTCATCACTACGATTAGATGATCTAAAAACAAGATTCTATCACAGTTTGCTTCTGTTGAGTGCATGTCTACACATAACTGTACTTTTTATTGCGCCATTGTCGCTTAAATACTTGATCAGCGCCCTTGTCTCCATGTAATACCAAAACCTCGTGTATCTCACAAAGTAATTCGCAAAATACCCAGAAGCGAACAAGTCACATTGATCTCACGTCGCTAAAAAGTGCTGTAGATACCCCCATAATTTCTTATTCCGTCTAGATTTACGTGCGTCGAACCCCTGAATAGCATGCAAGCCTCTCCTCACTAAAAAGCAACCTCGAGCAGGACATGTCAGCCGCCACCAAAAGCTTGAATCCTCAAGGCAAAACAAACATTGTCATTTGAACACTAGCAGACCTGGCAGATGAGCTAAGCGAAAGTCGTGTTTCCAAGTCTGCTCCTTCATTTTATGCTTGTCGAGAGGTCGGCAAAAAGTGAGTTTCATCTCATCTTCTTCAGGCTTCAGCTCAGTTAGCTCTCACTACAGCACTGCCACCCACTCACTGTACAAGGATGGCTTGGACGGCAACGGGCCGGGATAGTTTCTTGGCATTTTCAGGTACTGAATCTCTAAAGCCAGGTGGGACAGGATCTCAAGGATGATTTTCGGTAATTAAAGACTACTATAAAAATAGATTAGCAGTTCATGATCAGCAACAAGAGTAGAGGTAGGTATCTGTTCTGCGTGATGAATTGTCCGTCAACCATCACATAAGACTGCACTGGTACAATCACGATCAACTCGATTGCCCGATCAATGTTCCCCGTCAATGTCCCAGTGATGAACGCTCTAAAAAGCCAAAGTTACAGGAGGGGCGAACCACTCAAAAGACCCTTTTTTATCGATCCAATTGGCGATCGCTGCAACGTTTTTCGCAAGTTGGAGCTAAATTCAGGTCCCTGAAGTACCACATGCCAGGTTATGTTCCCCCATGCTGGGCTGCGGCTGGCCTGCGCTGGGCCATCCCATTCATTCCTCGCTCTCTCCATAAGTTGATCCAGCTTCTTCTGCTCTTCGACCCCTCAAAATTCTTTTTGCGCAGCAGTGTAACCCCTTTCGGCTGCCTCTCTCTCTCTCATTCTCTTTACCTTTGCACGACGCCTCTTCTTCCTCCTTCTCTTCTCGTCGCCATTACTTTCTTCTTAACTTTGTAGACTGCGTTGATCGCATCCAACTTCGACCCTTTCGCATCGCATCGCATACGTGCCGACAATACACCATGGCGCAAACATCAACAGTCAGGTACATCCAATAATCCCCTAGGCTTTCTTTAGCCCGTCTAACCCTCAATGCTCCGAACAGCCAGGTCCTTCCCCTCATTATTGTCTTCGCCCTCCTCGGCGTGGGCGGCTGGGTTGGCTACCAAGTCTACATCAGCGTCGCCAAGATGTCCGATGTCGCTTCAGAGCGCATGGGCAAGAAGAACGTCGTATTCACAAAGGATGGAGTCAAGGTTGGCGTCAAGCAGGTCAAGACCGAGAATTATGTCGACGCGACACAGAGCTGGTTCGTCAAGGCGTGGAATCTAGGCACAGCCCAAGATGGTAGCCAAGCGTAAGTGCAACATCGCCAAAGATGCTCTTTTCTTTACATCTAACAGTTTATGCAGCAAGAAACAAAAGTAAAAGCCGGTCGCCGTTCCATCACGAGATTTATACAATGGGGTCAAAATCATTATTATTGGGGTAAACGGGAGCAAGCACGAATTGCTAGGACTTTATGGGAGCTGGTTCTTATTCTTGACATGGTCTTCTGAGCGCCATTCATGTTATGCCAGATATTCAATTGCAACTTTTATTTCTTTTCCATTCAAACGGCCCCATTCCGTGTCAATTGTTCAAAACAATACTGATTGCAAACAGTTTGGGCAGGCATGCATGCATGTCAGAAATACAGTATCTGAATGCTTTGCAACTGAAGCGAAGGAGTAGTAGATCCATCCAGATCATATGCACTCATGAGACAATGGTCACTGACATGCTTTGAAGATCATACAATGATCTACGTTTCTGTTTCGTACAGCGGATCTCGTCAGATAGCGCGCAATCAAGCTCAGATCAAACAGATTTGTGATGATTTTACACCCCAGGTATCCAGTACCTGACACATCTAATCCCTAGGTAGTAGCTATATATAACCTTGCCGTCCAAGAACACTTCTTCTTAGCCAAATGTTTTTCCAAGGGGCATTTCTCGTCTATCATGGCATGTGGCGCGAGCACAACAATTCCAACATCCCAGCAAATCAACCATCATGACATCTAAAGCTCGGAATTTTAAAGCTGCAGCAAACCTTGCGCCACCCTCTCTTCGTTATTTAAGGACCCGCGAGCCTTACTCAACAGCTCATGCTTCTGGTGATGGGCCCGCTCCTTTTGAATGGCGTCGTGTTGTTGAATCGGATTCAAAGTATATCCTGCCATTGCGGGTGCCGTCTTGGACGACAAGAGCTTTTCGAAGTTGTATGCGCCAGGATATGGGTTGGCCATTAAGCCGTCTCGGCGGATAAGCATTGACGGGACGCGGATGTTAAGCTGTGGAGCATCGTCAGTTAATCCTGAAGATGATACAGGAAAAAGCAAGAAATGTGGAGATTAAAGCACAGGGCAAAGCAGGGCGCAAGACCAAAAGTCAAAGCGAACGTATTGCGAAGCAAAAGAATGATTTGCAAAAGGTACTTACTTGACGGAGAACGTGGGCATATCTGACACCGAGATGAGAACCGATAAATTGAAGTCGACCTTTGACCCATGCTCTTTGCGCATCAGTCGTGTAGTCCTGACCCTGGACGCAGGTCAGGGGCCAAGTCAAGAAATAACCTGGTAGACCCTTGAGGGCATCTTCCTCTCCACACCCGAATGCGGATAGATTGGCTCTCTCAAGGAGTTCCCTGCGGTTGCTAAACCATCCCAGTTGGTATGGGACTGAGGAAATAATATCTGTGATATTATCGACGCACGTCCTTGCTGCTGTCGCGTACTCGGGAGTCGTGCGGTAGTCGACAGGAGCGCAGACCCAAGCAGCACAGCGAACAATGAGAGAGGCCAGAATAATACGCGAGCAACGCATCAGATTCCAGACACTAACGACCCAGAGATCCTGATACGCGTCGATTCGACCTGGGAACACCTCGGCCAAACCATAGTTGCCGTTGGGTACATTATCCTCCCAAGCCACAGACTTGTACTGGAAGTATTCGGGCAAGGAATTTGCCCAGGCCGCATGCTGTTGGTCAAGGGTTTGACAGCGACGAACGATATCAAGCAGCATCTCGATGTTCTCGGGACTTCGACTCAACGTTGCCATCAAGCGATTGGACTCAGCCCTGAGCTCCGCTGTTCGAATGTTGAGTCGCTGGCACTCAGCTCCGAAATGGTTGTTGACGCTGTCTGTAATCCACCATTCCACTCCCATAGCTGGGGCTGTGCCCGTGGTCAACGTGTGAATGATCTGTTTATATGTTAGCTGGACTACTCCTGTTGATAAAGAAATTGAAAGGGCGGCAATACCATTTGCGTTCGTGTGGCCACGAAAAGAGCCAGGCCAGTCTTTGTTTTTATCTGCCTTTTGTCCCTAGACTTGACCAGGTTGATGGCTCCTTCAATGTGAGAGCCCCAAGCAAGCATTCCCAGTTGCTTTGCACTGATGTTCTCAAATAGTCCGAGGAGAAGCACGGCGGCCAGAGTAGAGTCGTCCTTGGACAGGGCTGGGTCTTTAAGAGCGACGAATGTCGCAGAAAGTG
Organism: Fusarium praegraminearum; assembly: GCA_002093855.1. Taxonomy (NCBI): domain Eukaryota; kingdom Fungi; phylum Ascomycota; class Sordariomycetes; order Hypocreales; family Nectriaceae; genus Fusarium; species Fusarium praegraminearum. Next base: position 71,940 of record LXHY01000121.1, on the reverse strand, counting down.
CGCGAGTATAGTGACCCAGAGCCTTGGTTTCAAAGTCGCATCCAGGACCAACGCGGTTCCCGAGAGAAGCCAAGGCGCAGGCTTCGAAAGCAAGCCTGAAATGGGGAGTCGGCCTTGTCTGATCGGCCTTGAGAAGAGGGACAACGAATTCCATCCATCCGCGCGTGTGATCATGAGCAGGCAGGAGAACAAAATTTGACAGAAAATGGCAAGTAGCCTGCTGCTCAACCGGAAGCTGAAGTGTTGACAAGATAGACTGATCGGGCGCTGGCTTGTGGATGACGACGGCCCTGGTAGCTGTTTGCGAGCCTGGCTTGCCCGACTTTTGGGCTGATGCTTTCTTGTTGGCTTTGCGGGCTCTTCTTTCAGTAGCCTGTGTTTCATTGCGAAAGACGAGATCGAACTCGTCCTTGTATCCGGGACATTGTCTCCTGGATTTGGCGCATTGGTTGCAGGTTGGCTTCGTCTCATCGCACTACAATTGTGAGCAGTTGCACTAGATGGCCTCTACGGTATGTATGCAGTGAGGTCTAGCAAGACAAGATTACCAACATACCTTGATTCTTCGGGCTCTGCACATTTGGCAGCCCCGTGAAGGCTTACCGCAGTAGACCATGATGAAGCGCGGTTATGTGTGGTGAATATCAGATCCAACAATGAGATCACACTCAAAAAGCAAAAGTCGTCAACAAAATAGGTGACAGAGCTGGAATTGAGACAGAGGGTTATCGTTCAAGGGCTGGGTGTCCAACGGTTGGGTGGGAGGACAGAGTAGACGAGAGCCACAGGATAGGGTGTACGAAGACGCGAGCTTAGTACTTATCGTATCCGATCCCAGATCAAGAATATGATTTCGTAAGTGAGCAGTAAAAGCTGTTGATGAAGCTACTCGTTCACGGCGATCATAAACCAGTACGACCGAGTGAGCTGATGAATTGAGATAGGCAATAATAGATCTGAAAGTGTCGGTGCACGAGATGAAGTATTGATTTGATGGAATCAATGACTCGCGAGTGGCGAAGACTTGGAAGTGTCAGTGGTTCTGGTATCCAGATTTTGGTTCCTCTTGAGATGTGATATACCAGGGTGAGACACGGGGATAACGATAGAATGGGACGAGATGGTGGAGAGGGGAGAAAGAAGCAATGGGAGAGGGAAGAAAGAGGCAAAGTGTGTCCGAGCGGGCAGCAAGCGAGACGTTGTATCCGAGACGCGCGAGCGAGCGAACGAAGGAGGAGATGGATTGTTTGCTGATTAGCCTTACACAACACAGGACCGCAGAGCACAGCGGGGGGTCTAAGCTAAGGAGCGGTACAGTAACTGTATCTGGAGAGGGAAGAGAACGAGAAAGGGACGGCAGCAGGTTGGTGGTGGAACCTCGAAGAGGAGATGGAGGGGAGGACAAGGGGGTCAACGTGATGACAGGCGATGAGACAATGCGGGTTTGCGAGAGTACATACGGGTGAAGTGATATACGATAGACCAAGAGACTAAGCTGGTGTACTGTAGATTATGGCTAGGCGAAAGAATTGCTTTTTCAACGGCGCCGTTGGACGAGATAAAGCAGGTAAAGTAAAGAAAAGAGGAACCCAAGATACAATGCGATGCAAGAGAATGGATCAAGAACCAGGAACGGTAAATAAGGACCCGCTAGAACTGTCAGTCGATAATTCTCACGTCAACGGAAGCGAGGGAACGGTCGACTGAAGCCAAGCCAAAGTAAGGCACCTAGACAAGGTATTAATACCAGGTAAGCATAAATGACTACGAATCCGTACCAAATGAGACTTGAGTGAGTCGTGGAGTTTTGGTTTACGGGAAGCGGGAAACCGTCCCCTGATGCACACTTGCTAACAACTGAAGTCTAAGAGCAGGCAGCCAATTAGAGAGTAGCGGGTCGGACAGCCTGCAGCCACTAGACTAAACATAGTTGAGCTAGACTCCACTCTGTAACTAGGCCGAACGACTTTGAAGGAAGGAACTGCACGGGAGAAGCCTGCCCCGACGAGCTTGCCCTTGCTTGGCTTGACAGCGTAAAGAGGAAAGAGGTCGTGGGCTGGAACAGATGGCTGAGCGGGGCTTACAGGGGCCAGTCCAACTGACAGAGGTTGGATACTAGGAACCTCGGCATCTCGACGCCAGTATTATCAGATTGACTCGCGGCCTGTCACAACTTAATTGTCAAGTGTGTGTGTGTGCACGGCAATTGCTTTTTCTCAGGTATAATCTGATAGGTACTATAGCATAAAGTGATTGTCCTCGAAGCCGAGGTTCATGATGAAAATCAATGTACTTGTAACAGCCGAGGAGGAGACAAGACATACATACAGCTACAGCACCGATCACTGAGTGAGCAGTGCAGTCCGCGACTGTTATCGAAGAGGCTGTTGTGGTAGTCTGCATGATGGAGATTATAGTATGGGCCTGCAATATACATAGCTAGTTGATTGAGGGACTAAAATAACCTGTTAATTTAGACCAAATATTGATGGCAATACTAGACAGTTTCCACCATGCATACTGCCACCTATGTAGGTAGTAACTAAACTACAGCAGGTGAGGCTGTGATAATCCCTGAAATATGAACCAAACATCTGCTCTACTCTATTCTACTGCTGATCATGATGCACAGGGACTAACTGGACTGTGCACCGACAACCATCAGGGCTCAGGGGTCTTTTACGAAGCGAACCCGTCAATCATCCACTGTTTTTTTTCTCTCTCTTAAGCAGGCTATAACCTGACTAGATATTGTAACATATTGGCTGATCTTATTCTCAGGGACGTACGTCGACAACAACATGATCACGATCTATTGCATTGCATGACATTGACAGAGCGCCAGATCGATCACTTCGTTACGTAGTCTATACACAAAGCAAAGAACCAAAAGCAAATACAGGGCATTCTGTATGCATCTGTCTGTAAGTAGCATGTATGTAAGTAGGGCTGGGGCTGGACTGGCAACGAAACTGTGCAGCTGCAACTACTGCGATCTCATCCTCGGTAGCCAAGAATTGTTCAACAAATGGTCCGTCCTGATAAAGGCGTCCGTCAAGTGCCACAAATCGCATCATTGGGCTGATTACCGCATCCGGTAATTGCGGCTAATTCTGACTCTGACCATGTGGATGCCATGTCTCGGTCAACGCCTCTTTGATGTTGATGGTTTCACCCAAAGTTGAATGAGTCCAGGTTAACCCATCCATTTATTCGCACACGCACCTATGGTTTGAGTGTGCAAGCCGGGCGTTTGCATTTGTTTAACTCTCCTCTCCCGTGCATTTGAAAGAAGGCTACTCTGCACAGTGACATTGGTGGGTGTTTCAGCCCTTCAGCCCTAAAGTCAATTCTTGCTTCTATCTGCTCCATACAAGTAAACAAGGCGTGTCTAGTGTAGGTACTGTACAGGCGCCAAAAGTCTAGGTGGAATTTGCCGATGCATTTCGGAACAAGGTCGTACTGTGCTCAATCATATCCAAGTCGAGCGCTTAGATATCCAAAGACCCAGGTCGATGCAGAGATGTACCTCAAAGGTTATAGAGTGAGGGGTAGTAGGTAGGCCCTCATCCAAGCTGGGTGCTGAGAAAGTCACCCGCAGGGCGCAGGTGCGTACATCTTGATAGTCAATTAAAGGGCGTGTACTCTGTATAAATAACTGCCAAAGAAACAAAGTAATCAATGCATCACGTATGCTCCTACATAAAATTGAAAAAAGGCATCACCATCACATCGTTGACCAACATGACTAGCCTCTCAGACTTTAGCCTCCTGTCATTCGATGTCTATGGCACCCTAATCGATTGGGAAACGGGTGTTCTCGATGCCCTCAAGCCCTTGATCGGAGCCCGCAAAGACGAGTTCAATAGAGACCAGCTCTTGAAAGTCTACGCCGAGGCCGAAGCCGCCCAGCAGGAGGCCACCCCTGACATGCAATACTCTCAACTCCTTGCAACTATCCACCCCAAGGTGGCAGATAAACTCTTCCTTCCTGAACCAACTGCAGAACAAAACGAGGCCTTTGGCAACTCTGTTGGTTCGTGGCCCGCATTTCCCGACACTGTCGATGCTCTCCGTCGCCTCAGCAAGCACTACAAGCTTGTCGTCCTGTCAAACGTCGACCATGAGTCCTTCTCTAGAAGTAACTCGGGGCCTATGCAAGGCGTCCCATTCGATCTGGTAATCACGGCCCAAGACGTCGGCAGCTATAAGCCTAACCTACAGAACTTCCAATACCTTCTGCGCGAGGTCAGGAACAAGTTTGGGATCCCCAAGGAGAAAGTGCTACAGACTGCTCAGAGTCAGTTCCACGATCATCGACCGGCCAAGATTCTGGATATCAAGTCGTGCTGGATTGAGAGGCCTGGCGCTTTGATGGGGAACCGTGAATACCCTATCTTTGATTGGAAGTTTGCTACGCTTGGAGATATGGCGGATGCTTTAGAGAAGGAAATTGCTAGTAGATGAGTCTTTGATATGGAACAAATAGTCTGGATGTCAAAGGGGTATTAAAGACATCGATGAATATGCACAAAAATCGTTATGTCCCTTGATTTCGTATTACACCTCCAGTAGGATACACCCATCAGGTTTTGATAATCACACCTAATATCGAAACACCCCCCCATTCCTTGTGAATAAGTCACTCCCTTGCGAGTGTATTCTCATGCTTCGGTAGCCGAGATCCTTCTTGAGGTGCGATTCCCTGCAAGGCTACCCAGTTTCGAAACTGCTTATATCCATCATCATCCAGGCCTGCGGTATTTCTTTTCCTTCCATCATCTGCCCTCCCAGACGCGATCCCTAAACTCTCCGCTACATGTTTTCTGAAACCTGTGGGAGAAAATTCTGTTGACAGATTTTGAAGTATTTTAACCCCTTTCTCATAGGCATCTCTGAGAGTATGATTATTATCATAAGCATAGCTTGCTACCAGAGCCATAACAGCAGCATAACAAGAATGAAGTTCCAAGTATGACGATTTCGAAAGGTATTTCTCATCGTGCAGTATCTGGCATAGATCGATGATGGCAAGGGCACTATCGATACAGTCATCAACCAAACGTGCTCGCAATGCCAACCATGCTACACCCCTAGTGCAACTGAATCCTAGATCAAAGTTCTCGGCGATGAAGCATCTTCCCATTGAGACACATAATAGGTGATAATCTAGGGCGAGATGTATGTTGGGCCGAAATAGAGGCTTTCCAGGGGTGAGGTCTCGGCAAAAGGTTCGCTCGGAAAGGCAGTGCCAGTAGCTGCTAATGTTGTCTTTGAGATGGACGATATTTTGAAAAGCGTTCCCTTGTATAGTCTTGTCACTGTTAATAAGAGCCATGCTGTGGATAGTTAACTTGCAAGTTTCAAAGGAGGCATGGAGTAACTCACATTCTATCTCGGGCTTCCTCCATGAAGATGTTGATTCTCAGCATGGCCATAGTATTTTGAAAAGTATTGATTCGTTCTTTGGGCTGAAGCTCTTCCATATCGACAGGAAGATCAGTCTTGACATCAAATCGGGATATAGAAGCAGGTCGCCCGTGTAAGAAGCTTGTTCTTCTTTGAAATGTCAGCTTATTTCCTATGATTCTGACAGTCTAGATATACCGTTCAAGAGCGTACGCGGTCCACCAAACCCTTTTCCTTACTTCAATCTCCCTTTCAAATGAAATAGACGCTGTTTTCAGATGTATTCTTAGTTGTGTTGCCAGCTTTATAGCAATTCCGAAATAAGTGCAAGAGAGTCCAGCTGGGTCGGCAGGTAGCATGTATAAGCCAAATAGGAGAAAGGCCTGTACACTCTCGATCGACTCTGCAACCAGTATATCAGGAATATGTTTTATGGCTGCCTGATAGAATTTTGACGCAGCAGAATCATCCATGTCCTGGCAAATATCATGTGCATCTCTCATAAGCTCTCTGGACGAGTCCCGTGTCGGAGATTGATAATGGCTTGAAAACTGCACCCCGAGACCAAACACCATCAACACAACGGAGACCCATGGGGCATCCGCGGGTCTTATTTGATATGGGCATGAGTAAAACCGGTCAAGGCGTTGTCGGAGCGATTCTTCATCGACATAGAAGTAGTTTGTCTGCCTAAACTCGAAGAACACTCTTAGTAGGACAAGGGCTGACGAGGCTGGCGGAAACAATGAAACGGCTTCATGGATTGCAGCTTCTTGAGAAAGTAGGTAGGAATTTCCCCCTGTTTCGTTGACTTCAGTGTTCGTACTTGACACCTGAGTGATGCTGTTAAGCTCTGTCTTAAACAAAATAGGTATATTCTTACCTCGCACCCAAGATTGTTTATTTCATCGTTTCCCTCTCCTGTGTTGACTTCCACTATGTTAGAAAGAGACCGTCGTCCTAGCTAGCAAGGCCATTTACTTATCGGTGCTGTGTTTACACTCCTACTTCTACCCCTCTCACCCTTGCCTGACTCAGGGAGGGCTTTCAATTCCAAAGAAATGCCAGCGACAGTCTTTTCCAAGGCCTGTCTGTCATATCGCTCAAGCCCCGTGTAGTGCCTCACAATGTACTCCAGGGCCTTGATACGCTCCGCCTCGAAGTCCATGGAATTATAATCGGGTGATACGGTAGCTGCAGACACAAATCGAGAGCTGAACCGAGCAGATCGTCCGAGTCTCTTGCATCTATCACAAGGGGGCATACCCACGAGCTTCTCTTTGAGACGACGGCAATCTTTACATCTAGAGGGAATAAGTTGTGAGATGTACTGGGATGAAGAACTATCCAGGAATCACTTACGTTCTGTCTATTCTCCTCCGTATATTTGGTAAAACTAGAGAGGTCGACTGGTTCTGCATCGTTTCCCTTGCAAATGTAACTCGTCTCAACTTCGTCGACAGTTCCAGTACTTTAATTGGGCTTCGCTCAATTATGTACCGTGATAAAGCCAAGTGAGGTTCGTTTGGCTCTATGCCGAATCTGATGATCATGATGCGCCGCCTACCAAGCCCAAGTGCATTACGGCCCGGCGCCGGGGCATGAACCGGCACCAGCGATGGCCTCAAAAGGGTAATTTCCAAAGCAAACTCATACTAATATTGATTAAAAAAAATCGCCCTTCTACTTGTTTCTTTTGCCACCTTCAGACCACCCGATAAGGAAGCCTGGGATGCTGTTGGGAAAAGACTGCCACCGCCGGTAACGAAGCCCAAATCGCGCGCAAGTTTCTAGCCAATACTTGGCCATTCAGCTGTCTCGGATGTTTTCCCCGGTATCACTCGATATCAGTATCATCCCCTGGGTGGCGGCCTCATATAGATTTGAGCTGCAAGCTATTCAATCGGAGCAAAATGCGTACCGGTCAACTAAAATGCCGGGCCGGTTGTGAAACCACGGCAAGATCAAGACACTCACCGGTCTCCGGGCTACTTCCTCAAAATGACTATCTTGGATGGAGGGAATGATGAGCTGATGATTGCTGACTATGGTTGTATCCATACACATGATATCAATGCGCATGACATAACCTCGCAGGTAGGTTTGTAGCCGGCCTCACTGAGCGTCACATCAAATGTGGTGTGATAACAACGTCAATATGCATACAAAACAGCACCAAGTAAATCGTATCAATTGACTTCCTGTTTAACCTAGGTATGCATGATTCCCCCATTCTCCAGTTTAGTTCCTTCTATTGTCCCTAACCGCGTATCTGAATTATAACCCCTAGCTCCTGATGCTTACCTGCAGCCATTGTTTTTTTCTTTATTCGTCGCGCAAGTCTCAGGGTATCAGAAAAGTTGTCCTCTAAGAGCATAAGGGATGATATTAGTAGGTCATCTTATGCTGCTTCGACTAGGCCCTTAGGCTATTTATCTCTGTACCCTAAGACTTAGGGAGCCAACTTTTCTGCTGCCCAGTAGGCAAGGTCTATAAACTTCTACTCCACCTCCTCCTCATCCTCTCTTTTGTATAACCATATCTTTGCAGGGAACAGGCTCTTTTCTCTAGTCACAACTTTATCCCTCGAACAGATTGGAGACTCCCTCTAGTCCATCTGGCGTCGACTGACGACCCACGTTCATACCTGCTCGCGTCGCATTCTGCCCTGCTTGAGGATCGCTCATGAACTGTTGCGCCATCTTGCTTCGGTTGCTTCTCTTGCCTCTTGAGTTATCGAATCCACTGCTCTTCGGTAGCTTACCCATCTCGGATACGCTGACGCCCTTCAGATCTTTCAGAAGATCCAACACAAGGGCTCGCTGCTGGCGAGTATGGGCACCGGGCTTGACCATATACGTTGATAGCCGCTCAAGACTTGACTCGCTCACATTGGGCAATGAGAGCAGCACATCGCTGGGAGTTGACGTGATGGGGCTGTAGTAGACAACAATAGCCGCAATCAATGCAGCCAAGTCCTTTTGGAGTTCCACAAAGTAAGGCTCATGAAACGACGTAATACAAGCCTTCAGCACATGAAGCGAGATGTATTCCCGAATAGCTGACGAGATTGAAGAGGGGATGGGGAACTTGTCTGACGCAAGGTGTGCTTCCATCGGGCTTTGGACCACTGATTTGGGCAATTGGCCATCCACGAGATGAAACTCGGGAACCAACGACACGAACAACCGTAAGATCATGCTGCAACACCTAGTGTCCCGCATTCGAATTCCGTGGGCGCAGAAAACAAGCAGTGGCTCCACGATCTCATGATGGGTGAGACAAAACCTGCGAAGGGTTGGATAGTTCTTTGCTTGATCCGAGTCTGAAGTACCCTCTCCATCCTCAATTGGTCCATCTGTGCAACCATTAGCATAATCAGTCTGGGAGAACCAGAGGTATCGTAACTTACTGGGTTTTGTTGGGTCAAGAAAGTCGGCCACCATTAACACTGCAGTGTAAGTGACTTGTCGCAGGATACTCTCGGCCTTCATCTCCTCCTTCAGACCCGCCTCACCATCTGCAGCCACTTGCTGTTGACGCTCCATCTTGTCCCATTCACCGTTGATTTTGGCATCCATTTGTTGGAAGCACGCGGCCAGTACTTGTGGGAGAAAATGCTCTCGGCAGTCAACAGGACAGTCGTCAACCAAGTACCGAACCAAATTCAGCAAGTTGCTTTGCTGGTGTGTGGACAACCAGACCGAATCCGCGAAGAGGGCTTTGGAAAGGGGTGCAGAGAGCCCCTGGAAGCCATAAAACTGTCGTTCCAGGCGGCTCATACAATATATGATGGCATAGGCGGTCTCTCTAACAAAACGCACAGATCCGCGAATAGTTGAGGCGAGACCCTCCATCGTGTTTTTCTTATCCATTACACGGGCGTAAAAGTCGTCCTTGCTACCCTCGGAAATTCCAGCCTGCCAGAATCGATCGCTGAGGATTCGGTTAACTGTTGATCGCATCTCACTAGGTAGGCCAGCCCAGTTGTCGGGGTTGTGGCATGCGTGTGCAAAGCTCAGAAACTCGAGCAAATCAGCTAGAATATTGGAAAAGCCATCTTCCCAGAGCGCATACGAAGCCTTGAAAGCATCCGAGTTCTTGTCGAGCCTCTCGACCGAAAATGCCAAGAAACTCTTAGTTGATCGAAGTGGGAGAAGCTTGAGGCGTTCTTCGAGCTCGCTTTGAAGAGCGAGCCCTTCAGCATCAAGCTCACGAGTGCCCCAGTCATGGATCTCATGAGCTCGGTGGTTGGCCATGTAAGCCTGGGCCTTGTCCAGGCCCAATAGCTCGCAAAAGCTACCATATGACTTCAAAGAGTTTCGAACGTTCTCGTCTTGCCATTGCGCCTTCACGGGGTCGATGAATTCACGAAGCTTTTGAATCTTGGCCTCGGCACCAACGCCAGTTGCTCGGTGTCTATCGATTGGTTAGCAATTACTCGGCAATGCAAACATGGAGCTTACATGATGATAAACAGAAAACTACGATAAGCAATAGAGCGTTTCTCGTCGAGTGACCCGGATGACATCATTTCATTCACCTTGTTCTCGATTTGGTCGTATACACCCTGTGGAATTGTTAATATGTGTCTTGATCAGATATTCGGGGCACTTTACCAGGAGATGATCTGGCATTTCTGAAGCCAGTCGCTGCAACTCAACCATACTTTCACCCTGTAGGTCCTTGATGGAATCATTGAAAGCGCGGTACTCTGGCTCAAGTGCCGGCCATGTCAGCAAAATGTGCTCCAAAACCTTGAGCATGAAGGTAGCGTTCTTGTTGAGAGCAGTCGTGGAGAAGTAGACGAGGAGCTGCAAAGTTCGCTTCCTGATCATTGGGTCTTCGAATGTCATTTCAAGTATCTTGTTACACCAAGTTTCCAAATTCGCTTCCATTTCTGGGCCATGGTGCTGATGCTCCTGGGGGCGGTGTTTGCGCCACTTGGTGTACCCCTTTAGCGTGGCTTCGATAACGGTGAATTGCGCATCGACACGTAGGACTGGCATGGAATGCTTGAAATAGTTCTGCTTGTCTAGAGGAGGCTGACCATCGTAGAGGTGCTGCAATAGTTCTTCGGTACGGTTAAGAATGTGCGGGATTGCATCCACTAGCTTTAGCTGGACAACGGCCTCGATGATTTGGGAGCTATATCGGCGGTAATTGCCTAAGAAGGCGTGGCGCTCAGGAATTGTGTCTGTGTCCTCCATCAGATAGAGGAAAGTGGGATCCTGAGTATCCTCCGGTAGGTTCTCATAGCGGACCAGTCTTGAACTGCATGTCTCTAGAAGGGGCGGGATGAGAGGAGAAACATGTTCGCCGGGGCCGATTAGACGGTTACTGAGAAGTCGTGTCCAGGTGACGAGGACCGGGATCGATACCATCAAGCTCTGGTGTTGCACGATTTGGACCAAAAGTCCTAGGAACTCGTCTTTGGCGGCTTCAGCGGGTAGCTTGGCGAACTTCCTATCAAAATAATCACCAAGGCATGAGAGCATCTGTCGAGGCTGATTAGTATAACGTTAGTCGGCACAATCCGATATTCTACATACCTCTGACAATTTCTTGAGCGTCTGGTACTTGTCCTCATCAACATCCTCGGGATCCACAGCAGACCATTCGAAGAGTCGCCTGCACAAGTCAATTGATTCGCGATTGTACATTGGAGCTACTAGCTCTCGGAATTCCTCATCGTTGAAGTTGGTTCTGCAGTAAAGAGCATGGAGAGCTTCGAGCGCAGCCTAAATAAAAATGGTTAGAACTTGGATATAAGGTGGCAAGTCATCCAAGATGGATGCTCCTAACAGTAGTTCAACAATAAAATGAAATGGAAAAAAAAAAGACTTGTCGATAAGGCCACAAGGCTGTCTCATCAATCACAGAACTCCATATCAGAATAAAGTCTGTAAAAAGATTTGACAATAACCCACGCTTTCTTCATCCAACGAAACAACGAAGTAACAGAGACAAGCACAAGAACGAGCAAAAGAGCAAGTTGATCCGCCCCCGACACATGGTATACCAAGCTAACCTGGTTCATAGTCGAGATGTCTAATCCGTTACGTTGCAACCTCCTAGAACTTGGATATAAAAGGCCGGACTGCCGAAGCAACTTACCTTTTGAATGGAGGCATGTGACGAGGCAAGACCAACGCACAGCACTTGAACACAGCGTGCAGAGGAGACTGCCTTGGGGATTGCCCAAGGCATTAGTGAGAGGAAGACAGATAGACCCTTGTGTATGCATAGCTTGACTTCATCGTTATCGCTGTGCGCCGAGTTCAGGCAGTAACCCAGAAATTGGGACAGCCGGCTCAGCCAACCATCATCACCATATCGCACAGGTGGACCGGGTTGTCGATTGGGAAAGGCCTCGACCAGCACCGAGGTAGGCGTGAAAATCTCGACGCACGCCTTGCTAAGAACGCCTTCCCGCATGGCTACCACCGAGTCGTCTCCAGTAAAGACCTCGTCGGAGAGGTTCTCAAGGATAAACATGACAAGCTCCTTGTGAACAGCTGAGTCCGGAACCTCCCAGAGCTGATACAGCATAGAGTCCATGTCCATCCATTCTGCTCCCCAGCATCTCTTGGCAACCTCGACCCAGAGTTGGGCTGTCTTGTTCCGTATATAGGCTGGATCTTCTTTCGCGATGGCCTGGCCGAGATTCAAGACCCATTGCCGCACAGCTTCTGTCTGTTCTGTGGTGTAGGTGGACCACCGGTATCGGATCGCGTGTTCGAGCAAGGAGAGAGCGTAGTGTCGAACGACGGGGGACTGCGACTTGTCGGAGGCGAGGTTAAAGCCTTGCATCGGCGCTTCATCGTGATCCTTGACCTCCTCCAGGTAATCTTGAGCTGTCCTGCGATCACCGCTGGTCGCGTATGGGTTATGAACGATCTCGAGAGCCTGCTGCATCTTGGCAACGACGCCTGTGTCACCAGAGCCTGGCGACATCAGACTGCCATTGGTTTCCATGTTGCTATTTCTTGCAATTCAGACGAAATTACTAGTCCACTCTTAGGCTACGCATACACTAAGAGTGATCTAACGTTTATGTCGGCCACTAAAGGTATTCACGCAGGGTTCGGGTGAGGATTCGTTTGCGACGAGCAGCGAAATGTGAAGCAAATGGCGATAGGCGGCAGGCAAGAATCGGAAGTGACTGGGGTTTAAGATGTGGTTAGATAGGAGAAACAAACAAAGCAGAGCAGTTTATAGTAGGCCAAAACCCAACCCAAAAGATTGCTATGAGCAAAGGCGGTGAAGAGAGAAAAAGGAAACCGACAGTGAAAAGGTTGGTTCAAGTATTAAGTTCGGAGTTTGGATGTGAGTGAGAGAGAGAGAGAGGTCTCAGAGATAAATTGGTCGCTGGAGGCAGGACCTAGAGACGAAATTAGTAAGACAGTTTAGACAGTTTAAACTGCAGTCTTGGGCCATTTATTTTCGTATCCTAAAGCTACCTACCTAACGGTACCTACCTGGACTACTGGAGTAAACTGTTGGGCTAAAATTGAGAGCCCTGGAGCTCTCAGGCTGAGGAAAGAGCCGAAAGAGTAAAGTCGAGACCCAGTGAGCTGGAGAACGGGCCTATCTGGACCCTCCATTGGTGGCGGGGCAGTGGCTCCTTGTGAAACAATTCACCTTGCAGCGCATTAACGGTTGACAAAGAAGAGCTCTTTTAGAAGCTTTTGTTACTGAATAGGAGACACAAAATGGATGACCAAGGCTGGGTCTGTCTCAATCTGTTCTGTCATTTTCGCTCCTTTCCTCTCCACTCTCAGGCATTGATATTTACTGTCATTTCTTACAGCTCTCGCCTTACCAATGCTTGTTCATTTCTTCACCCTTTAGCTAAAGATCCCCATGCACATGTTCAGTGACACCTACAGATGGGTCCATTCAATGGATCGCTCATGGGGTCCATCCTTTGTTCCTACAGTAGGCGCCTTTTAAATCCTGGGCGTCTTGCAGGGGGGTCAACCTTCAAACAAAGCTGCAAGGCTGAGAGATACGACAGGACGGTAACGCAGCTCTAGCTCCAGTTGCAGTTGCAGGTATGAATGCTTTCACTCAACTAAGACCTGGACGTCACTAGTATTCATGAGGGGTTGAGGATCGCCATGCCACAATCCTATTTCGTTTACCAGCCTTAGTTTTGTGATACTAGCATCGGTGGAGATTTGGAATTTGAATACGAAATTACAATTGGCCAACAAGTGTTTCTTCGTTGCGGTCTATCATGAAAGCACAAAGACTAACTACCTTAGTAGGTAGGTATCCGTCTCTGAGTTCTATTCTAGGCTACTACCTATGGCTCATACTTCCAAAAACAAAGCAGCTTGTCGTAGAAGCTAGTCGATACACACCACAGGCTTTCTCCTGCTTGATCACTCCTCACAAAATCACTGCCATAGTTCATGCTCTTGTGCTCTTCAAATCTCGCCAGGACCTTGCAAGACCAGTCTTGTTCTTGCTTCACCTCCAAATCGACAAGCCTTGCGCCCGCGTGCATGCATGAAGCGAGGATTCTGATCTCAGTTGAGTCGGTGCCCTTTTGAATATTGACAAGATCCAAACGCCAAACGCCTCCTCCCATATTCTCTTCAAGTGCCAGTTCGACCTTTTTCATGCCATAGGTCTCGTGCAGGTCGTGTATAATGAAAACACGCAGGTTATCGTCGTAGCTGCCTGTTACAACAACCCTCCCATTGTTCTTAGTGAATAAAGGGAGTGGGAGGATTGCCGTGACTCCTGCGTCGTGTGTTCCTTTGATGGTGATGGGTGAATAGGGCTCCTCACAGCAGGTAGAATCAGAGTCATTGGGATCCCAGACACAGGATGTATAGCGGAGCATTGAGTCATCTCCACCGCAATAAGCTGTCACTTGTGTCTTGTCGTCGGTTGAAGCAGTTGTCCCTGAAGAAAAGGCAATGCACCAAGCCTCGAGCGAATTGGCAATGTTGAGCTCTGTGTAGTCTTTGATGCAGTATTCCTCATCCAAGTGCAGGAGTCGTGCAGAGCTTGTCGATGTTGTTACACCGATTACATTGGGAATCTCGGGGTGCCAGTTACACTGTAGGAACAAGGTATCCTCGCCAATATCTTCGCATCGACTTGTTGAGATGTGTTGCAGGGGTGCTGAAGAGTTCTGTGCAGAGTCCAGCTTGAACACGGCCAGCGTCCCTGTACTGGATACCACCGCCAGGATATTTTGCTTGTCTTTGTCTGGGTGAAAGCGAAGATCCAAAATTGCTGACGGTTGTGAAACGGTCTGAACTAGATGACTATGCAATTGTCAACTTCAATGAGGAATTATGCATGACAAAGAAACTCACAGCTTAGCACCCTCAACCTTGAAAACTAGCAAACTACCATTACGGCTTTGTGGTGTCTTGGTAGTAGTTACATGCTCATCGTCGTCGTCATCTTCTCTGCCCTCTTGAACATTGTCTTCATTCTTTTCAAGATTGTACGTTCCCACTACAAACAAGTCTGGATGCGCAGGGCAAAACTGAATGCAGCTGGGAGGGAGGCCCAAAGTTAAGGACACCTCTGAAGATATGATCTTTGCATTATCCATCGCACGATTGTCTCCAGGCTAGGTAATGATGATGCTGGGTTAAGAAGGCGCAAAGCAAATAAATCGTCGAGATAGAAATGGGGTTCTCGTGGCGGGGGCCCCTCTCTGACTGGAAAATGGGTTGAGGCTCATCTAGGTAGGCAATATCTACCACCTGCTGCTTGGGTCAATAGAAACTAATCAGCCCGATCACCAGAACGCCAGTCAATTATTCTCACGCAAAACATGTTTTCGTTTTCTTTCATGAATGGCAACCAATTAATTGATCGATTGCAGGGTTATTGGTCACTGCAGGGTACCCATTCAAAGCTTAACTGCCGGGTTAGCGCTTCATCAACGCGAACTTGCTTTTGCAACTCCATCTCCTGACCTGGGGTAGGCAAAGCAGACTGTGGAATCAACGATTCGTCTTCTTACGTCAACACGCGCTTCACTTGTTTTTTCTTTATCTTTGGCGGATACGCCGGATTAAAGAGCCATCGCAGGTCTCTCGCGTACATATTACTTTTATATTTTGACATCGGCTCTCCAATTTATTGTGCTCCTGCCTACAAACGCCAAACTCAACACCATCAGCGTCATCGCACAGTAATACTATTCCTCCACCCCTACTTGATATTTTATATATCAACACCATGGATCACTCCGATGATTCTGACTTTTACGGTATTACCCGATGTACATCCATTTGATATTCACTTACTCACCGACGCAGGGGATGAGGAGACCGTTATGGACCTACACCGTCGTGTACAAGATTTTGATGTTCAAGGCTGGATGCTCCAACAGCAGCAAAGCCCTGGAAGACCAGTTCCTCGCAAAAACATCCATGCAGACACATCACATCTCCACAATCCTTACGCCGGTGTGCCTTATGCGTGGCAGATCACCGAGACTGTTGACGAATTTCTCACACGTATGCCACCAAGGACAACAGATGCCACAGAGGACACACCCTGGATCTTCATATGCAACCCGTATATCGCCCGCGTGAAAAAATCCTTGGCACAGAACCAGCACAGCAAGGGTAATGAAGATGAAGCCCCCGAAGAAGAAGGCAGCAAAACCGAGCTTGTCGTGGAAGGCGGCCTTGAGAGATTGGAGATTCTGTCCAAATTCCTCGAAGGCGTTCAAAAAAGCAGAAAAGCCCCAACAGCGCAGGCACGAGAGATGAACGCAGAGAGAAAGAAAGCTTCTGACGATATACTGCACTTGGCACATGTTGCCAAAGTCAGAGCTGGCAAGGTATGAATGGAGAGAAGCCTTTCGCATCAGCCAACTAACACTAGTAGTGGATGTTATTCTGCCCGCCAGCAGAGGTCAATGATGTGTGGGATATCATCGCAAAAGCAACAGCCAACAACGAGCTTGGCATCGCAGCAAAGGTTGCTCCTCGACCAGCCGACGAGGATTCTCGCAAAGATCGACTCGTCTGTGTATACACGGCCGACTTCGCAGACAAGGCAGACGTGGGCAAGGTACTTCAGAAGCTGCGAGAGCTCAGATTGGTAGAGATTCGCGGAAGACCGATTTACTATAAACCAGGTGAGCAAAAAAAAAAAATTTTGGCGTGCTTATGTTGCTGCAATTGAACGTAAGGCTGACACAAATCGGTAGATGCATATACGTACATTGGGATATCTTTCGGAAATCCATGGGGTCTGAAGGCGTCAATCTATAGCTCATCTGACATCTTCTAGACCTGACAACACACGACAAATGACTCATCTAAGCGCAGAGAGGAGAGCAAGAGGTAACAGCCTAATAGGTACCTCAAAAATCGGGTAATGGGGTGTGAGAAAAGCAAAATACAAATCATATCATCATAAACATCATACCCGATAAGACCAAACTCCAGATATTCAATAACAAACATGACAATTCCATATGGCGCTCGATGCCGTCGCTGATTGCTGCCCATGGTATTCAACCATTTCCACTACCGACCTTCCATGATTTGACTCCATTAAAACAAGAAATCCCACACCCATGTGAGATTTAGACGTCGATGATCTCAAGGTCGTTGGGGCCAGCGTCGAGGTCGATGTATTTGAGAGGCAGAACAAGCCGATATGCGCTGTTGCCATTTAGGTAGTAGCGGTGCAGTTTCTTGGTACGCAGAAAACCAAGCTGCTCGTATAATCGCATGGCGGCAACGTTTGTCTCTTCCGTCTCGAGGACAATCTCATCGGCGTTGCGCTTTGTCATGGCGTCAATGGCCTTTTTAACAAGGGTTGTAGCAATGCCATGGCCACGGAAGTCAGAGGCAACAGCCAACATGGCGATATAACCTCTGCGAGTAGGGTTGGAGTGCGAGGCATGGATTTCCAGCTTGCACACAATAACACCAATGAGGGATGAGTCGACTGGGTTCAGTGCCTAGAGAACTTTGGTTAGACGACTAAGGGTTGACATGAAGAAGAGACCAGTCTAACCATGAAGCAAAGGTGTGCCCATTGGCAAAGAAAATAGCGGTACACATAGATGCTATAAGGCTCACTCAAGTCCTTGGAGATCAAGGCCCGGATCGCGGGTAAATATTGAGCTTCGAGAGCATGTTCGTATTGGACGTAGCGTAGTTCGCCAGGGAGCTTCTCGGTTTTGGTAGTGGCCATGGGATTGTGAGATTTTTGAGTTGATGGGATTACTCGGACGAAATGTCACAGTATATATAGTACCGAGATATATGAGAAGCAATGTCGAGTTTAAGGTGATGTTTGAGTGAAATAAGATGTTAAATATAGATGATGTTGAATGTGTTTTAAAACCGAATGTCGACTTTTGATACCTTAAAGAGGGGCAGGTGGAAATGGAGCTCGACCGGTATCGGTGAGTCGAGGGATTGAGGAATTGAGGGGTAAATCGAGTTAAGGATGGCAGCTGTCAATAGAGAGATGGAAGAAGATGTTGGTTGAGGTCAGATCGGCAAGAGTCATATATAAAAGCCAAGAAAAGAAGGTGGGAAGATCTTGAGATTGAATTCAGGCGTTGTCGTTTTGGGGGTGAAGTGGCAACATCCCGGTTAGCGGTCCAATGCAAGCGGCGGGCCACGAGGGCAAGGCTTGCAGGGCAGTTGGCGGACAGGTTGGCAACCTACCTACCTACCTAGGGTGGGGGGCTCTGCCCGCCTCGCTACAGCTGCAGTCTGCAGTCTGCAGTCTGCAGACCTACTAGCCAAGGGTACTATTTTAGAGCTTTTTACTCTTCATGTAGGGGTGGGAGGCGGGGTAATTGCTGCACTTTATTTGTGCACTTCCAAGTCGAGATCAAACTCGCACGACTATCTTCATGGGTGCTTGCTAGGTTCCATTGCTTGATCCATGGTCCGATATAAGCGCTGAACTAATAGCAGGAGTAGAATATCAGGTCTGGATCCTTCTCAACTCCATAGGATCCATATGAGTGAACATGTGACATTCCACAGCCCTCAACTCCAAGATACAGACGCCCAAGTGGTATCAAGAAACAATGCTTCGCTCTGACTCGTCTAAATGCCTCCCGTCCCTTTTCAATCTTGGTCCCTCTCGCATAATCCCGTCGGCAGTCTAATCCCTTGCAGTACCGGCCTTATCTTGGCTTTGACGTCAGGTTCCTGCCTATCAGGAACCACCGGCATGTCCTTTCGATCCGATGCCCGAGCTCGCTCCCTCCAAGTCCCCAGACCTACGTACGTGCTCGTATTTTCATGTGACATTCCGTCGCAACTTCAAACATGGCGCAACTTTTTAATCACCGCAGCAGTTTTAGTCTATTAACCAGTAGCTCTCGGACTAAACATCAACCCCTTTCTACCCATCGGAAAACATATATAACATGAACATCTGTAGATAAATGCCGCCAGCAAATGAGACACTTCAGGATCGAGACCCCGGTTTTTGTTTTAGAGCACGCGCCAACATTTTATGGGCGTCATAGCTACGTACAGTGAAAGAATTCTTAAACACCACCCTTTCCTCTACCTACCTGTCTAGTCGAGGTTCTTTTTTCCCTCCCCAACCAGAGACTGAACCGTACAGCGCCTCCGAGAGGCCTGCTTTTCAGTCGACAACATGGGAAAGTCCGCTTTACGACGCCGGAATGTCCAAGATGCGACAAATAACGACAGCGCCGATGCTGGCGACACTCCCAGAGAAGAAAGCCCAACGGCTGAGCCGACCACACACGTTCGAGTTGTCCAACACGCAGTGCCCAGAGCCCGAAAACGCCGCAACACCTTCGTCTTCTTCCTTGGTAGTTTGTTTGGAATTATAGCCGCCGGATTTTTCGCTTCCAGCAATGATCTTATCGACCTCCCCGAGTTTACCGACTTGTCCATGGATAACTTAATGGATGTTCTGCCTGCTGGCTTGATAAAGGACATGCGCGACCTTGTCCAGGGCGAGCGGGACATTGCCGAATCGTACGAGCCGTTCTCTGTTGGCGAAAAGGCTCGATCCGAGGGTCTAGGAGTTCACCATCCTATGATCATGATACCTGGTGTCATCTCAACTGGACTTGAATCGTGGGGTACGGCTAATATCTCGAAACCCTACTTCAGAAAGCGACTTTGGGGCAGTTGGACAATGATGAGAGCTCTGGTCATGGACAAGGAGGTTTGGAAGAAGCACGTCATGCTCGACAAGAGGACAGGCCTTGACCCGCCTGACGTAAAGTTGAGGGCTGCCCAAGGGTTCGATGCGACCGATTTCTTCATCACAGGATATTGGATCTGGAGTAAAATCTTTGAGAATCTCGCATCCATTGGCTACGACCCAACGAACTCATTCACGGCTGCTTACGATTGGCGCTTGTCGTATCCCAACCTGGAGGTACGGGACCGCTACTTCACTCGCTTAAAATCGCATATCGAAGTCGCGGTGGCCACTGAGGACAAAAAAGTCGTTCTCGCATCACACAGTATGGGGAGCCAGGTCCTTTACTATTTTCTCCACTGGGTGCAGTCAGACAGAGGCGGACGCGGTGGGCCGGATTGGGTTGAGCGTCACGTTGACGCCTGGATCAACATCAGCGGATGTATGCTTGGAGCAGTCAAGGATTTGACCGCTGTGCTGTCCGGCGAGATGCGCGACACAGCTCAACTGAACCCGTTCGCTATTTACGGCCTGGAAAAGTTCTTGAGCAAAGAGGAGAGAGCCGAGATCTTCCGCGGCATGCCCGGGATATCCTCCATGTTGCCCATAGGTGGCAACTCTGTATGGGGTAACTTGACCTGGGCTCCAGACGACTTGCCAGGCCAGAACCGTTCATACGGATCTCTCTTGAACTTCAGGGTCGGTTCGAACTGGACAACCCCTGATCGTAACTTTACCGTCGAGGAAGGCGTGTCCTATTTGCTTAACACAACGGAGGACTGGTATCAAGACCAGATCAAGGGCAGCTATTCTCGGGGTATTGCTCATTCCATAGATGAGGTCGAGGCCAATGAGAATGACCCCCAGAAGTGGATCAATCCTCTCGAGACACGATTGCCACTTGCTCCTAGCCTCAAGATCTACTGCTTTTATGGTGTTGGAAAACCAACCGAGCGAGGGTATTTCTATAAGCCACCGGATCAGCCATCGTTGACCAACCTCAACATCACAATAGATACGGGCTATACCGAAGGAGACGTGGATCATGGTGTTGTCATGGGCGAGGGAGATGGTACCGTGAACCTCCTCAGTACAGGTTACATGTGTAATCATGGCTGGAATATGAAACGCTACAACCCAGCAGGCGTCAAGGTTACAGTCGTCGAGATGCCTCACGAGCCGGACCGCTTCAATCCTCGAGGAGGACCTCGCACGGCCGACCACGTTGACATCTTGGGGCGATACAACCTAAACGAGTTGCTATTACGAGTAGCGAGCGGCAAAGGTGACACGATTACGAACTATGTCGTGAGCAACATCAAAGAATATGCATCCAGGGTTAAGATTTACGATGATGAGGAGACTTCATAGAACAGGCGCCTCAAAACGTTGATAGCGCCGTTGGAGTTAGTGGAACTGGTGATATTGGTCACTGCAATCGTTTCCATGGTATGGTGTTTGGGAGTCCCCACGATAGACTTGTTCTTAAAACTCTTGCTTGTATCCATGATACCCTTAAAGGTGTGGAAACACCCTGATCCAAGATGGATTCCGTGAAAGGCACTTGGAGTATATATGAGTTTGGAATATTAATAGCATTTGCATGCATACTATAATAGTTTAGGAAATCAGGAGGTTCTTAACTTCAACTGTGGAATGTGGTGCTTTCAAGTGCTTTGACGATCTATTCAATGGAATTCCTTCCGTTAGTGGCAGTCCTCGTAATATATAGATGCTAAGGTACTGCAACCGGTCGTGATACTTCGTAGAGTTGAAAGAATCCATAATCGTTCTGTTGGAACCAATCCGATGCAGATACGTGCTATTGCTGTTGTCGCTGCATCGCTGGGTAGTCCCATCTGCCAAGACACCATTTAACAGGCCTAAATGAGGTCACGGTACAGGTACAGCGAACGACTTAACCTGAAGCAACTCAGCTCGACCCCGCCACCTCAATTCTCGAAACACAACCACAGCCCAAACTCGACATTTTTGCTCCATCTTGACCTGAG
Organism: Fusarium praegraminearum; assembly: GCA_002093855.1. Taxonomy (NCBI): domain Eukaryota; kingdom Fungi; phylum Ascomycota; class Sordariomycetes; order Hypocreales; family Nectriaceae; genus Fusarium; species Fusarium praegraminearum. The sequence goes on along the minus strand of LXHY01000121.1, from coordinate 50,365 downwards.
GTGGGAGATGACTGCTGTGTCTGCATCTCCTATTGGAAACCATTGCCAGTCAACTACTCGTATTGCTGTCCTTTCTCAACACAATACCGCCGATCAAACCCACCTCACGCATTTCCAAAATCAGCCCCGGCAACAGGACCCGATGCCTTGGTCCCTGTACACCTATCAAAGCGAGGATCATGGCAGATTTCGAAGAAACATCTTCCCCTCATGAGGAGGATGGGGAACAACTTTGGAATGGTGAGTGGTTAGCAGTCTATGGATGCTACTGAAATAAAGGACACGAATTGACCGATTCTACAGATCTTGACAAATGCGTCTCGAGCAAATGCGATTCCCACGAAACGATCGACGATGCCCTGCGCAACTGGATAGATTTGACGAACCGTCTGCGAGACTGTTACCACGAAACACAGGATGAAGTTGTCGCTTGCGCGCGGATGCTTCTCGCCAGCAGTTTGTTTCGAGACAACAAAGACTATGTTCGCACCCAGATCATATATAGTCTGTTGCAGGAAGACGAGACAGGACCGCTGCACGCCATAGTTTGTCTGCTTCTGCTCGACGGCTGCCAAGATGACACCATGTTCCCTCGCATGGTTAACGAGGCTTGTTTTCCTCGACTATTGGAGCTTATCAATGGTCGCCGAGACCAGGGCCAAGATCCACGGCTGCACCGACTTCTTTTGCAACTCATGTACGAGATGTCACGTATGGAACGGCTCCGAGTTGACGACTTGACCAAGGTAGACGACGAATTCGTTCACTACCTTTTTGCCTTGATTGAGGAGCTGTCTGATGATGCGCACGACCCTTACCATTATCCTACCATTCGAGTCTTGGTGAGCAATCCATTACCTTCCTCATCTGTAACGATGCTAATATGAGACCAGCTTGTTCTGAACGAACAGTATATGCTTGCTTCTACCGACGTCAAAGACCCATCTGCTCCAAGACCGCGCCTGACAAACAGGATTGTCAAATGCCTAAGTCTCCACGGTGCTTCGTTCCGAACGTTTGGCGAAAATATCATCCTGCTTCTGAACCGAGAAACCGAGACTTCTTTACAGCTACTCATCCTAAAGCTCCTGTATCTGCTATTCACAAACAAAGCGACATACGAATACTTTTATACGAACGACTTACGAGTACTCCTGGATGTCATTATCAGGAACCTGATGGACCTGCCGGATGAGAAGATATCCTTGAGACATACCTACCTGCGGGTGCTTTATCCGTTGTTGGCACACACACAACTTAGCCAGCCGCCGCATTATAAGCAGGATGAGGTTCTTCGCGTGCTTAATATTCTCCGAGGATCTCAAAATGTACACTTTGCACCTGCAGACGATACAACACTTCGCCTGGTTGATCGTGTGTCCAATGTCAAGTGGATTGAGGAAGCGCAATCACCAACAGTAGGATCGGGCGAAGCCGAAGTTGCCCGAAGATTTCTGGGTATCAGTCTGTCGCGATCGCAAACCGCGAGTAGTGTCAGTGTGAGCGATGTCGCGGCAGTTAAGGAGAAGCCGGGGGTGCAAACACCGAGCCGATCGGGAGAAGGGGCTGATGCTGGTGAGTCTGAGGTAGAAGAGGGCGTCACGATTGCCCCCAGGCCCAAGAAGCCGCTGCCAGAGGTGCCCAAGCATCGCCATGGTGTCCCATTTGCACAGAAATTTGTCAACGGCGTACAGAAGAAGACGCCTCCTCAGGCGCCACCACCACGCCGATGGGGACGGATGAAGACGGTTGAGAGGCCTCCTGCAGACCCAGCACCAGAGCAGGAGGCGTGATATAAGTTTGATTCACTGAGCGTTATTCTCCGCGTTGAGAAGTTTAAGGAGTAACATCCCGTCAAGCGGGGTGGCGCCGGTTGATTCTATCGTATGCGCTAGGAGAGATTTTTCGGTTTGACGACAGAGGGCGTTGTGGAGCTTTCTGCTGCACTGTACTGTACGGCACTGGACACAAAGCATCAGGCACGGCGTTTTTGGGTGATTTTGGTCATGAGAGCATACGGCCTTGTAAGTCATGGTTTTGGGGAGATTGTAAGCAAACTGCGGCAAGCCACTTTGTGTGAAACCGTGTATGAGAGTAGTATCAGGATTGGTCAATACCTGCAAGAGATGGATAATTGATTTTGACAATGACAATGTGTTGTGCGTGTTGCCAAGTGAGTGAAATGTGCAACATACAACATACAACATACGACATGTTGATTTCTTAGACAAGTATCTCCTGAATATCCCTCACTGGGTAGACTAGATGTCACCGGCAGTCATTGTCACAGTGCCGAGCCGGGATCTGGCCTGCACAGCCCAGATTAACTTAGATCTGGTTCCATGAGTTTTGAGACGAGCAAATCAAGATCCACATGTCCAATGCGGAGAAAGGCCTCAGCTTTCCAAGGGATTGCAGCAGCATGAGACTGAGACATTTGTATTGAATATAAACAATGAGTTGCTAGTCTGAGCCCTTGTACAAGATATGATCAAGTAATCTCATTTTACATTAATGATTAAGGATTTCACTCTTGTGAGGCCTCTCGTTGACCCAAGCAACTCAGTCAATGGACCACGACGAAACACTGAAACAACAAGTTGTAGATCCGGATGGCGGCGATGCCGAGAAGATCTCAGCTTCAACTGACGACAGTGGATAAAGCCGTAAAAAGCCAAGGACAAAGTACAAGCACGTGAAGCGGATTGGCCGTGCACAAGATTGGGCAAAGCTGGAGATTAATGACGATCGTCGTTGGGCTGCAGCTTTAGGTTGAAGGCATCACCAGAAAAACCAAGAGATGGACCCTTTTGAGTGGCACTCAATTACGTCATGTAGCATCCGTCAAGCGTCGGTTGTGGTGGGGAAGACGCTATAAAAACTGGCTGAAAGCAAGCTATGATGGGACTTTTTGAGTACTTTGAGCTTAGAGCTCGATGGGTAATTCAGGGGAGCAGGTTTTGGGATGATCAAGTACCGATCGGGTACTGGTGATTAGCCCCTTTGGTGTAAGTGCCTGCAAGCTCTTGGCGAGCCCATCCCTTCCACCTCCAAGATTCAGTTGATTGACTGCATCATCCATTAAACAAACAACACAAACCAATATCACTAAACATTAATCACGGGCAGAGAGGGGGAAAACCTGACTGTGCTACCAGCCAACTTTCCAGACTTGTTGACTCAGTTCGCAACCACGTTTTCTCTTTTTATAGGTATAAACGATTCAATTTCAGTGCCGAGTTTTCCACTTGTGAAGGTCTAACGCAGGTGCTTCAGCAGACTAGAGTCTCCTCTTCTTCCTCTACCTCCATTGTGGAACACAGACAAACAGAGAACCCTTGATCTTCAATCAATTACCCGCTGATTCTCACTCCTCTACTCCACAATAGAAGCTGTCTGCATCCGCTCCGCCTGCTCCGGTACAAATCAAATTAAACCAAACGAAACAGATACAGAAAGCCAAGAGTCCAGGTGCGTCCGTCGTCGACTCAACATCATCATTTGTCTCAGAAGGTTCCTCCACTGCAGAAAAGACGCTAGTCTCACTCGAACGGGCCTCTAGTTTCGGTAGCGTCACATCTGCCAGCGGTCAGTTGTGCGCCCATTGCGTCAACACCACCATCGTCCCGCGCATCCAACACCCTGATTTTCTGCATCTGGCTCATGTTGGGTTCGCTCTCAGTCTCAGCACTCATCCACTCAGCGCCATCAATCACTGATCACTGCTAGTTTACTGACTGTTTTAGGTTCTAGTTTCGTTTCCAGGTTCTGTCCCTTCGCTTCCGTCTCGGGTCGTCCCCATCTCCTTGTGGTCCATTCCGTCCATTGTTTCTGTTTCTCTCTTTTAGTCTCGCACAGTCCATTATCTTAGCTCAGCTCAGACTGCTCCCAGACGTTCCGTAGGAGAAATAACAACGCCACCTCCGCCATGGATCTACCTCCTGCTCACTCCCAATCTCAACCTTCGTCATTTCCCCAGCAGCAATCTTATACATACTCGCAAGGGCAAGATCCTTACCCAGAATCATCACCTGCAGTCGCCGACAAAAACGCACATCCATACTCAAGTCCTCAATACGACGACGAATACCATCTCTCAAACTCGATCCACGCACCACAACCGCAGTCGCGACAGCCGGGTCGTTTCACCGAGGAATGGGATGCAGCGCAGCGAGGACCTTCTTTACTATTTGATCCCTCTACCAACGTCGCAAATATGCAGCGCAGCAACTCGGTACACAGCTTTGTGAGTGGCGATGACCAGCAGCTTCCGGGTCGCCAGAACACTCTCAAGAAGAAGAATTCGGTGCGCCGAAATGGAAGCATGAAGCGCAGTAGCAGTCGCCGCAGCATGAGAGCTGGTAGTGTCAAGAGTCTTGCTCTGCAATCCTCCTCTGACCACGACGAGGGCCATAGTGCCTTCTACTGCCCAGTTCCTACTTCAGGAAACCCAACCGAAACACTTTCCAACCGTTTCCAAAACTGGAGAAAGGTTCTCAAGGATCTCATCGCATACTTTCGCGAGATCCAAGCCCACTATGAGCACCGCTCCAAGTCTCTTGTCAAGCTTGCCAATGTCTCCAACAACATTACCACCCCACCTGGTTTTCTTCAATCAGCCGGCATAGATGACGCCCTCCAATTCCTTCGGGACTATAATAAGAATGCTATCCTCGAAGCCAACAAGGCTAAAGAAATCGAGGAGGATGTGATTCTTGCGCTCACTGGTTTACGAAGTGACCTTCAACAAAAAATCAAGGAAATCAAAAACCTTTCAGGTGACTTCAAAAACTCGGTCGACAAGGAGATGGATCATACTCGTAAGGCTGTCAAGACTCTCGGTGATATCTTGGGCCGAAACGAGTTGGACGAATCCTCAACAACTGGCAAGCAAGACCCATACTTGCTACGCCTGGCTGTCGACCGCCAAGTTGAGCGTCAATTGGATGAAGAGAACTATCTGCACCAAGCTTACCTCAACTTGGAAAACTCAGGACGAGAACTGGAGGCGATCGTTGTCGGAGAGATCCAAAAGGCTTATAATGCCTACGCCGGTATCCTCAAGCGAGAGGCCGACAACTCTTACAACCTTATTGGCGAACTGCGAGAGGGCCCCATTGCCATGCCTAAGGACCATGAATGGATGCACTTTGTGACCCACGATGAGAAGTTCGTGGACCCGAGCATTCCGCTCAGGACCGCGGACCAGATTCACTACCCCGGACAGGACCATGAGGCAGCCCAGGAGATTCGAGCCGGATTGTTGGAGCGTAAGAGCAAATACCTAAAGAGCTACACAGCCGGCTGGTAAGTTTTTGTCCGCGCGCAACAATGAACGAGACTAACTTGGACGATAGGTATGTACTTTCCGCTACGCATCTTCACGAGTTCAAGACCGCGGATAAAGCGCAAGCCCCCGTCATGTCACTTTATCTTCCAGAGCAGAAAGTAGGATCTCACTCGAACGAAGGTGGTTCCTCGAACAAATTCATCCTCAAGGGTCGCCAGACAGGCGGTATGCACCGTGGACACACCTGGGTATTCCGTGCCGAGAGCCATGATACTATGATGGCTTGGTATGAAGATATCAAGGCCCTTACGGAGAAGACCGCCGAGGAGCGAAGCCAATTCGTACGCAGCCATTCGAGAAGCCTCAGCCGATCTTCCCGACGATCAGTTAGTAGCGATGGACTGGTCGATGACGAAGACGAGGAGCCTTTCACGGCTGATACCGAATCATTTACCAACCCGGGATTGAGGCAACACGAAGCGACCCCCCGGCGATCTCAAGCAGGTGGGCGGTTCCCATCTGATATCCAAGTCAATAAACAACGTGGCTTACAGGCCCCTCATTCGCCTTCTAGTTTAAGCTCTGGCTTCCAGGACAACAAGGACCCCGCTGTCCCTCCAATCGTCACGGGTGGTCTTTCTGGTCCGGCCGCTGGAGAATCGCAGCAGACTCGGGACTACGGTACTGTCCACCAGACCCCCTTGGATGAGATGCCCTCACATGCTGCCATTGCGAGCCAAAAGGCTCACTACGACGGTGTTAACCCTTATACAAGCGAGCCGGTCAACCAGTCTCCTGCTGGACCAGCTTCCTTCAACCAACAGCAGCAATATGAACCGCAGTACGAGCAGCAGCATCCGATTCAACTTTCGGAGTATGTTGATCAGAACAACAATCAAACCTATCTTCCAGTTATGATTTCCCAGGGTAAGGACGAGCGTAACGACAACTTCGCCAACAATGAACAGCCCCGTTACGATGATCAGCCTAACAACTATGCCATGGAGCAACAAAAGGAACAGTATGGCAGAGATGCTCTGAGCGGAAATGTCCATCAGACATCAAGCTATCCGCAGGCTTCGTACGAGCCACAACCTTCTTATGACCAACAGCCTAATTATGGTCATGCCAATGGCAATGCCAATAGTGGTAGCAAAATCAACAACTACACTTTGACTACAGTGGGAGAGGGTTTCCCTCGACTTGATGGCGGCGCAACCCATGGGGCTCAGCCATCAACTCTACTGGCTGAATCAGTGTACACGGACCGCGACTCGGTTTTGCTCCAGACAGATGATGAAGATGAGACCCCTATGGCCCGGCCGTCGGTTAACAACCGAACTGAGAGCCACAACACCATCTCGAACTTGCACATTCCTGGCGGATACCCAAAGAGCAGTTACGCGGCATAAGCAAGATTGCTGTTGTTTGAGTCTTATTTTTCTTTTATGAAGATGATGTTATCTCTTTGGACGATGTGTATGAATGGGGTGGACGGAGCTGGTTGGTACTGAAGAATGGGCAAGATATGGTAAATGGGCTGGAAAGGAAGTGTCATTGCTGGGAGGCGCTGGCTTCAGTGTGCAGTTTAGGTGGAACAATTATGGTTATTGGGATATCCTTCGCTTCGTTTTGTATTGTTTGTCACTTATATCGGCTTTTAAGATATCTATCGTCTGCAGCAATTGATTTGAAAAGTATAGCACGTTTATAAGAGAACAGCTTGGTTGTCGAAAAGAGTTATACACTTGAAGTCTAAGTCAAGGCCATAATTGTTCGTGACTTTTCTCGCCACCCAATGCTAAGAAGGAGCAGAGAACTTGGAAATTTGGCAAAGAGTGAGAAAAATAATTAGTCTAAAAGGCCAGCCTCAAGAGCGATACAGTGGTTGAATTATTTTGTTCGCTACGTATATCGTCCAGTTTTTTTACACTTAAATGACCAGCTTACATTGTGTCGGCTGATCTAATCTTCCGCTCCGATTTTTTCGACCAATAATATTGCTCTAAGCTAGCTCCCGTCGAACCTTTGGTGGACACTCTCTTTGCAAAATTTCACTCGGGAAAAAAAAAGTTAGAGCATCGACCTACGCGGACGACCAAATCTTGACGAAACGACCCAAAAACACCAACTACGGGCATTATCCGAAAAAAGGAAAACGAGCGTTCGAATCGCGAATCCTTGATCCATCCAATTTATCCCAATTGGCGACTGAGCGCAAACTCGTTTATTCTTAATCATCATGTCTTTCCGAGGAGGTTCGCGAGGACGCGGCGGTAGTGGATTTGGAGGCCGTGGCGGTGGTACGTCTATTCTTCTTCTTATCCTGACAGGTTGCACTTCAGAGCATTGGTGGTTTCGGAACGAGGGAACCACCAAGAGCAGGGCAATTGAGGCTGGGGACTGCGACGGATAGCTGTTGAAGAGCGGTGTTCGCATTCGCAAGATCAAGTACTAACGAGTATGTTATAGGCCGCGGTGGCTTCCAGCAGCGAGACATGGGCCCTCCTGCCCAGATCCTCGGTGAGTTTCACTACCATGACATTATTCTCTCTCCAATGTGTCACCGGCTAACGCCTCTCAGAAATGGGCAAGTTCATGCACGCCTGCGAGGGCGAGATGGTCTGCGAGTCCATCAACCCCAAGGTCCCCCACTTCAACGCCCAGATCTTCCTCGAGAACAAGACGGCCGTCGGCAAGGTCGACGAGGTCCTCGGCCCCATCAACCAGGTCTTCTTCACCATCAAGCCCACCGAGGGCATCCAGGCCACCTCTTTCAAGGAGGGCGACAAGTTCTACATCGGCTCCGAGAAGCTCCTGCCCCTCGACAAGTTCCTCCCCAAGCCTAAGCCCCCGCCTGGTGCTCCCAAGCTCAAGCGCGCTGGCGGCGGTCGCGGCGGTGCCCGTGGTGGTGGCCGCGGCGGCTTCGGTGCTCGTGGTGGCGGTCGTGGTGGTTTCGGCGGTGGTCGCGGCGGCGCTGGCGGTTTCTCGCGCGGTGGTGGCCGTGGCGGAAGCAGTTTCGGTGGCCGTGGAGGCCGCGGTGGCAGCGGTGGTTTCTCACGAGGTGGCGGTGGTGGAGGCTTCGGTGGTGGTCGTGGACGTGGTGGTTTCAGCCGTGGAGGCCGATAATCTCCTGGCGATAACAAGGACTACGGATCACTTCTGCTACCGAGGAGGACGAAGTCAACGCCTCAAACTGCTGCTGTAGTACAACGCGACCCACGAAAGCCGTTTATAGGGAGGCGAAGTCGATGAAGAGAGAAAACTTCGGGATTTAGGAGGCGGGAAAGAACGAAAGAAAGGGATCACATGTATTTTCTCTGGCGTTGGATGGTTTCTGATTTTCCAAAGTGCTTTGCTTGATTTGGTTTTCCCCCCACTGGCTCTATATCCCCAATCCTGCGATGTTCGTGTGGAGTTTGTATTTACAAACATGAGGATTCAACAAAGACAAGAGAGAGGACAAAAAGAACGGGCAACCTTTTTTTACTTTATGTATCTGGTCATTGTGAAAGATATATGTACACTGTGAAGGCATTATTATGTAAAGTCATATCCAAGCTCATGGGGTATAAGTAGGCTCGCAAGCCCTTGAGCTCTTTCAACGCCAGGCAAACAATTCAATGAAATCAATCCCTGCGACGCCGAAACACTGCAGCGCAAAGTAGACCCAGAGCCAGGATAAAGGCCAGCCCTCCAAGTCCTAGGCCAAAATACTGTGCGTCGCGATACCCTCCCAAAGGATTCTTGTTGTTTTTCTTTCCCATCTCTACAGCTCCTGCCATACCAAGCCCAACGGAGAAAGCGAATGCTGCCGCCATGTTGGTAAGGCTACTTGCAAATCCCAGCTGTCCTTCGGGAACATCGCGCCCAAGCACTGTTGAAGCGGTGGGGATGATCAAGACCATACCAACACCCATAAAGATAGCACTGACAAACGAGTTTGCCCAATACTCCTGTTTTGCTGGAGCTGCAACCATCAAAGCAGAACTGATCAAGATTGCTATTGACGAGCTCACCATAGCAAGCTGGGCGGTGAAGTCGCGGTTTGCGAAAGGCCAGCAAGCAAAGCCAACGACAGCGCCTATTACTAGTATCGGGACAAGACCGGCGCTCGTAAGCAGAGGCCCCCATCCTCTCAGGACTTCAATAAACTGGGCAAAATACCAGACCCAGATCCCAAACGCTGCCGAAGCGGCAGTTACAAAGCCAAGTGTGATACCAGCAGTGAGGTGGATCTGCTTGAATGGTACCAGAGGGTGGCTGGCTTGAGACTCGAAGTAATTAAACAAGGGAACAAGCAGGCATCCTGTAAAAATCAAGATATAGGCTTGCGGAGTGTCCCATCCTACGATAGGTATTTGGTTCCAGCCAACACTGAAAAGAACCAACGCAGATATGCCAGTTACAGACCCGAAGACATCGAGGCGTTTCCAAAGGTTGCCTTCGAAATTGTGGACCAAAACTCTCTTGGCGGGAACCACAAGCATACTCGATATACCAAGGGCCGTGCAAACTGCAGTCAAGCAGTAGAAGGCCCATGGCCAGGACGTGTATTTGGCGAAAAGCCCTGTCATGACGGAGCCAACAACAAACCCACAAGGGGCAGATGCATCGAACAGGCCCATAGCAACCATCTTACGAGGTCCGGGAGGGTAGGCTCTCAGCAGTAACCCATAGCCATTGGGAATAATCAGTGCTGGACCAATGCCTTGCATTGCACGACAGATACAAAAGAAGACAGCTCCTCCGGAACCGTCCACGTACACGCTCAGGCCAGCAACGAGACTCCAGAGCGCAAACCAAAAATATCCGGCGACAAAGGCTTCTCTCTGGCCACATACGTTTCCGATCCGATTTCCCAAAAGGATAGTCGCAGCATAACTCAACATGTATGCTGAAGTAAACCACGCAAGATGTGTCGTACGCTCTGGTTCAAAGAATGATTCGCCAATTCGCCGTGCCGATGTCAACGTTTGCGCAAGACTGGCATATGTCAAAAACTGGGCCATGCAGATGACAGCAACAAAGAGACCTTCGTTGCAGGGGTGATTAAACACAATATATCTTGCTCCTTCGTGCAGAGGCTTCCTGCGCAGGCCCTGGGTAGCAGATGAAGAGGAGTATGGATCAGAGCCTGCGCGTATATGCGTAACTGTACCTAGTGGTAACTCCCGCGTACCCATGTCAGGTCTGAGAACCATGTATTGATGATGCTGGGTCGTCCCTCTGAAAGCTTCGAAACCTCTCGCAGGTTGGGCAAGTCCGTTGCGGTTGACCGAAAAGCCCGCCGGATGTAGACCTGTGTTTGGAGCCGGATGTGCGTCAAATTGATGATCGGCGAGAGTTATTGGAAGGCTCAAGCGATGAATTGGTGTATGAGGGGTGTCCAGTCGTGGTGGTAGATTTGGTGTTGCGAGTCGAATGAAGTCTTCGGGCATGCGAGCAGAAGTTTCAATCATCTCTGGCTCCAGCTCTCGGCCAAGGAGAGAGTCCGTTTCAGCATTCGGATGCTGTCCTGGCATAAGTACGGTAGTTATGCAATTGTTTCGAGTAGGTGAAATGGGTGAAACGTCCGAGACAGTCATTTGGCTCACTATGTCCATGTCCAGAAGGCCCTGGGACACTTCACTGACACTCGATGGACTTCGAGCGTGTGAGTGAGAATTAGAATTGGATCGACTATTGGATTGTGCATAGCTGCGTGTCTGGTAAGAGTTGATGTTCGTATAAGTGGGAGCTGGAGCTGCTGGGGAGTAACCGCCATGCTGTTGTTGGTAATGATGGCGAAAAGATTCGGTTACGGCAATCATTGTATCCGTGACATGCTGAATGGCAGCATTGGAACGATTGGTTTGTCGACGAGACTCAGACTTCTCAGAGTCTTTTCGTGATACGCTCCGTAGGGGTTCCATTGTGAAGTTGGTAGAATGCGGTAAGCAGAACCAATGTTAGCAATGAACGCTCCTCATATCCTTCCCCATTTATATCGGTTATTACAGCGAGTGGTTCGTCTAGGAAGGAACAGGAAATAAGTAAGTCGCTATGTTAGAGATTCAGACGAAGCAGCATTGCTAGATCAGACAGCCAAGAGAGAGGGATTACAGGAAACAACCCGACGAGACACGATCAGGGACGTTTGGGGTAATATGTATGTTGATAGAGAGGGTCGCGGCTGCGCTTACAGCCTGCAGCTCGAGACAAGGGTATTATGACCGCCTTGTAAGTGAAGTGGGATGTAAGCCGTCAGAGCTGACTCGCTAAGGTTGGCCTTGCAGTAGAGGCTCATGCTCAGGCCCAGGGTCCAGAGGATTGGGGCCTGGGAGCTTCCATGGCTTATCCTTGTTTGGGTTTGGGTTGATACTTGGAACCGAGATTGAGGGTGGGATGGATCATGACGGCGAACCAGAAATAGAAGTCATCGATCAAGTCAAAGTGAGAAAAGATAGTTCGCCCCTCTTGTGTGTGTGCAGCGATCTACTCTCCGATTGTAGGTCAGCCCAGACTAGTTACATAGGTAGGTAGCTACTATCTGAGAACAGTATCACATTGAGTGACCTAAATGACGGCTAGAACCTAGACTGCTAGACTAAATCGCCATTCGTGTTTTCAAAGTCGGTGATGCTTCAAATCTGGCGCTTAGGGAAATAGTCTGGACGTTTGGTTGGTTCGTGGATCATCATCTTGTTGGTGATGTTGGTGAAAATAAGCCGTTGGTGTTGGTGATACAGTAGTCTATGGTGGGAGATGGAGGCAGGGGCAGCGAAAGCGGCTGCAGCCAACGCCAAAAAGATAGTAGTAAGTACGTTAAAAAGCTTGGCGGGGAAAGAGAAGGCAAGAGGCAAGAGGCAAGAAGCAAGTATGTGCTCTTTCCCATATTGTCACGACATGATTCTCATTCTCTTGAGCAACCATCATAGGAAACGCACATCATCGTATTCATCTTGGCAAATGTAACTCAACACCGAATTGGGTATTATTCTTCACGCATCAATGATGATCATGATCAACTGCAATTGCTACCCATACTCATCCCCCGGTCCATCACTAACGCACAGCCACTCGTCCTTGCTCCAACGTTTCCTAGCGCATTGTTCACGTCTCACTCATCCTCCAGCACAGCCTCAATAAATTGCAACCCATGTCTTACCCTGGACATGTTCTTTGGTTCTTCCAGTCATGCTTCGGTACCAGCTACTGCATGTTTCAGATTTTTCCTGCTGCGTTGGAAATGTTGATTGGTTTGAATAAAGTTGGTGTAGACAATCATTTAAACCTTGGGGTTTTCCAGGTTTGTTGTCTGGTGGAACATAAAAGACAGAATTCTTCCCTTTGAACTCTCTTCTTGATGGAGATCTCAATCGTCATCACTTACCACCCGCCCATAATTTTGCTTCCCGGTAAATTCGGCAACCAAGCCTCGTCATGTTTTGTCGATCTACTATAGCAGAGCCTCCAGTTACACGTAAACATCGCATTGAACCTATTTTTGGTGTTTATCCATCTTCGTGGCTCTGTCAAGCATCCACCGAGCAAAGATTCAAGGACTCGTGACTTTCATTACCAATGTTTGGCCAAGTTGTATAGGAGTGACCGCAATTTGCTGCCCTATAAGAAGGATCTATGTGCAGATCCAGCAGGATTCACCCCATCCACATCTTTCTCTAGCGAAATCACTGCCTCCATGTTCTCATTATTGCTTGTCAAAATAGTCAGTAAGCGATCAATCAAGCGTTCACCGACAAATTGACTTCGGCAGTTCACCATTCTTGAAAAATGGGCCGACCCTTGGGAGTGGATATGAACGTAGTCGAGGTATATTTAAAGTCTATGTTGCGGTTCAAATTTTGTCGAGTCAACAACCAGTATGCTCAAGCAGACTCTCATCACTGGAGTCAATGGCCATGCAAGCTTCACGAGAACCCAGAACAAAAACATAAAGAATGTTGGGTATCATGAACTACCATCGTATCAATGAACTACGTAAACCATCCCCCGACCAAGACCATCAAGCAAAACAAGAACATGTACTCGCCCGTGTGCTCTGAAACCAATCCACATCCCTTGTTTCTTTTGTTGACTCCAGGTTACCCCCTCAGTCCAAACCCAACACATCTCCAAAATAGCAAAGCACATCGCCGTATCAGAGCCATATTTCCGTTACTCCGCCCAAGTTGGAACGTGGCCATGCCACGCAATTATACCATGTTAAATGATCTTTCGAGCTAGCCCTCTAGGGCTTGGGAATGCGGATGGTCTTGCTGGTCATGAGGCAACCGTGAATCATGAACAGGAGGACGGCAGGGTGAAACTCGAGAGCAGAGCCCTGGAACCAGACACCGAAGGGGAGGTTGTCGTGAACCCAGCGCTGAGAGAGCCAGTAGGCCATGACGGCATCCATACCGAGCGAAGTGGGGATGGGTGTTCCCTCAAAATACTTGCTCTTGCCAGTCTCATCCTTGGGCAAGACGGCGACAGTGACGTTGAAACGAGCAAGGCGAGTGAGGCCGCACAGAACGAAGAAGGTAAGACCAGCGGTATCGGCGAGGGAGCGGAAGCCAAGAGTGAATGCGACCATAGCGGGAGCAACACCAAATGAAATCTAGTTCTTAGGTTAGAACTGAGTAATCGCAGCAAGAGGAACATGTCAACATACCAAGTCAGCAAGGGAATCCAGCTCTTGACCCATAAGACTGCTCTTCTTCCTCCATCGAGCAACCTTGCCATCAAGAAAGTCAAAGAAAAGACCGAAAGGCAGGAAGAACAGAGCAAGCCACATGTTATCAAAATCCTTGGGATCGCCGAGTGCGTATCGTAGCGAGGAGAAGATGGACATGACACCACATGCGCCTTGGATACGAGTTAGCAAAGCAGTCTAATTTGAAAGATGGCACTGCCGTCTCGAAACTAGGTGTACATACCGTTCATGAGGGTGATCAAGTCGGCAAGGTGCATGGCGCGCACCAGAGAAAAGTGTCCAACATCAGCAGAAAGAAGTGTCTTTTGCTTGTCGATGGCTAAGCAGAACAACAATGTCAGCTTCACGAGCCTAAGCTTGCTTTGAATAGCTCGTCATATACTGAATCTTACCTGGGCTGTTAGATGACATGACATCCTTGGTGTTGCCGTTAGAGCCTGACACGGTGTTGCTCCTTCTAGACATCTTGAGGCGAGCTACGACGAGGTTCGGTAGAGCTGAAGCGGTACAAGTAATTGAGTTCGGGGAGGGGTATCGCAGTCGCAAGTAGCTTCTGGTCGGAATCAAGCGGTGTCTCCCAACAGATAGAAACTTCGTAGTAGCAGAGAAGTAGCGTTACTGGGTTGAATGATGCTGTGTAAGCTCAAATTTTGCCAAATTTACAGATGTCGAGAAGTTGTGAAAGGGAAAAAACAAGAGCAGGTTTTCCCAGAAGTGGTTGACGTTGAGGATTGGCGTCGCGGTTTCTCTCTCTCGCGGGACATCCAACTTTCCTTGCTTGGGTGGATGCCGTCATTGTGGGCGCTAGTTGACACACGTGATCTAGCTTACAGACTCATGGAACGCTCCCATCCAAGTCACACCCAGAACTAGTTGGCCTCTACCCATTGGATTCCCAGAGAGCCATTGTACTAAGATTGTCACATGTAGTGATTAAGAATGGCATGGGGACCACGTTCGCATGACAAGCTGTACCCTTAGTTACAAACAAACACGGAGTTCCAGCATCAGTACAGACTGCCTAATTGCTGAAGACTTAACAGGTGTCACTTAGGTGTATTATCACATGCAAGATTCACTTTCGCCCTGTCGTATTCGTACAGACTCTCCCGCAGTCAACCAGATTTGTGTTAACATAACTTAATAAGAAGTTACACAAAATATCACTGTGCACAGCATAACTGATTAGTACAACACAAAGTCTCATACTCGATTTCAAGTTAAGACATCTTCTGCGGTATTTATTCAGGTCCGCTCCTGTTCATGGTATAATGCGTATGCTTCTCCCACTAACTTGATATGCAAGTATGTATGTACGTGTGCAGCCTACTTCGAGGCGGTGGACAAAAACAAGTACCCCCAACGCCGGACTTAGACAAAGGTCCCGAACAATGCTTGCGGCAGCTGTCTCGCCGCTGTAAGACAAGTGAGCGTGTCTTAGCACGCAGGAAGAGCAGAAGTCGCCTCCTCCTGTATTTATGATTACCAATTAATACTTCTTCATCAGTTGTTGATTATCCTGTAGTTATCGTGTTCAAAAACTGTTGTAATGGTGTGATACTGCTCGAGTTTATCGTGTGATAATAACCGAGAAGCCGTCGAGCCACTGGCCGCATGAGCCAGAAACACCACAAATGATGTATCCTCGAGGCGGTATCAAAGTGCGTCTAGCCATGTTAGTAAAGTTGACTTCACAGTGGATGAGTGATAAACTCACGAATCTCCTCCATGTGCATTGCCATAGATGGGTGACTTGCGACCCAAGCTGGTCAAAATTTGGATACCGTCAATCCAGAAACCAGACCGCACAACGAAACCGCTAATGTATTCACCACGGCGGACATCTGTATTATGTTAGAAGAATCTTGCATGCTTGTGTTTCAATGGGGGAACTTACCGAACTCAAAAGTATCACCTCCCTCCTTACCACCTTTCTTTCCAAACAGTTGCCTAGAATCGTCGTCGTAGACGAACTCCATTCCATCGACGGCCATGCCGTGGTAGACCACCACACGAGAAAGAACTCGATCTTGTTTGGTGGCACTGGTAAAGACAGCTTCCGTAGGCTGAGTTCCATCCATCTTAGAGCAACCCATTTTCTGGCTTCGGAAACCATTCTTCCCACTCGAGAGCTTGACAAGCGATTCTTTTGAAACGAATTTCTTATAATCGTCAATATCAATTGACCCACCCCCATACGACTTGACAGAAATCTTCATGGCGCCCTTTCTCTTTTTGTCCGGCAATCTGCCTCGCAACTCGCTTTCGCTGAGCGTGACTTGCCGGGATGGCATTCCTTGGTCAATAGGATACTCGATCCACGCATGACAGACATCGTCGCCCTCGGCGTAGATTTCGACGAAAAAGACACCAGTGGCTGCCATGACTAGGATGTTGCCGCTCTCCACAGGGAAAGCCTGAACACTTGCGTCAGCGTTCATAGGAGGGTCGTTGGGGAGACGGAAGGCCGGATGAGCTCGGAAGCGTAAGCAGTCAAGGCGATGCCAACCACATTCATCAGCCTGCAGCGCAACTCCACCCTTGGACTTTGTTCTTGTGCAGTAGGCCTCCCGGGCTACGAAAGTGCGGTTAAGTACCACATAGTCTCGTAACATGATGCCGCTCTCCTGGTGTGGGCATCCAAATAGATGGCCAGTCTCGTGCATGTGTGCACCGATGCCGATATTGGCAGCTTCCCAAGAGCTTCCCGCTTCGTTACAGTCGTTCGCCACATGGTTTGTGTCTGTTGGAGTACAGTCGGTGAAAGCAGGGACGACCTCTTCAAAGCTAGATGGGTAGCTGTGAAGGCAATGCGATCCAAATATTGCCAGCTGCAGATCGCCATCTCCACCACCGAGAGCAGCATGACCGGTCACGGTATTCGCGGCCTTATCCCAATGAGAGTCCAAGAGTAGACAAGAGACGTAGAGCTTCTGGCCGGGGAGTGGGTTGAAGTACTTCTTGACAGCCTCGGAAGCGATATCATACAGGGCGCCCTTTTCAGTAGCCTTTTCGTTTTGCTGAGCCTTGTTAAGGTCCCGGATCTCAGCAGTGGTCTTGTCAGAGCGGATAATATGAACCCTGGCTTCAGAGCGCATGGTGCCGTTCTCTCGATCACGATAGTTGGCAGAACCTGTTGTCCATTCTTCGTCAAAACGGAATGCGCGCCGTCCAAGTTTGTTCCGCCACATCTGCTCCGAGGTGAAAGCTTGCCATAGGTACGCCGCCATTCTGAACTTCCTCACAGCCGTCTCCAGTCCATTGCCCTCCTTTTCGGCCCGGGCGGGCGACGCATCGAATGTTTCCGGCGAGTCCTTGGCAACTAGTACAGCAAGTTGTAGTGGTGGTGAATTGTTGATCGGTAGCATGTGAACGGTAAGGTAGGAAGCGTGAATCGGGTTCGAGCTGTTACTGTTGGGTAGTTTGGGGCTCGAAAACTCGAAGCGCAACTTGTTTGGTCCTGGTTGCAAGTAAACCAATGCCTTGAAGTGCGAGTTGCAGACGGGCCAGCTAATCGCGGGAAAGTTATCGTCGAGTCGACAAACATTGAGAGTTCCGTCAAGAGCATGTTCAGAAGGGTTTCCAATTGTGCCATAAACAAGAAGAACCTTTTGGTAAACCTAGCACTTGTTAGCAACGGTCGCTATATGCAAAGCTGACACTGCTATAGGTATTGGCAACAGTAGATGTGCCATGTAAACCCTGACGGCATGGCTTGCACCTGCAGGTGCGCCACCAGATCAACGAGCCACAGAGCAATTTGAAAGGGAAACACCCAAGACATACCCATGCATTTTCCGTTATGTTAACCAATCTTGGGGCGTATGGCGACGATGGGAGGGCTTGCCGCCCATTGATAGAGGGCGCACCAAGGCCCGACATGCCGGAAACACTGTTACGGTTTGAACTGGAACTGAGCGGTGGCCTCTGCTGCACGATTTGTTGTTGGCTTTGGCTGTGGGAAATTTGTGACTTTCCACGCTGAAGTTGCTGATCTTTGACTTGCAGATGTAGTGCAGGATCGGACTGAATATCAATTGAAGGCGGCGTCAATGAGCCACTTGAAGGTGACTCTCCCTGAGAGGCAGCGCCATCACTAGAAGTGTCTGTTGTAGAGCGATTGGTACGGAAACTGGCCCTCGATCGGCGACGCAGGTTGTTGAGGAAGGTAGGGGCCATGTCGCCGGCGACTTAGACCTGCGTTTCTCGGGATAATTTCGTGATATCTGTATTCAAGGAAAAAGAAAAGAAAGAAGTCGCGGGGAATGCAAGAGGCCGTTCAAGCAATCCGTAGCAGAGGGGACAAGAAAAGACAAAAAAAGAGAGCGAGAGCGAGAGACTGAGTTTGTATGTAGTAACCAAGAAACCGGGGGTCGATAATAGAGAGGAGAACGCTCGTATTGCAAGTATGGAGGTACGAATGGGGTGGTAACGAATGTAGATTTGAGGTGGAGTGAGATGCCGATTTTGGGGGGTGTATCAAGAAGGTAAGCTGTCAGAACACTACCAGTCGCAGCTTCCTTTTGGAAAAATTGAGATGGAAGGTTGGAAGGTGCAGAAGGGAAAAAAGGAGGCAGGAAGTGAAGAAAATGCCTAAGTACTACTAAAGTACTAAGATCGATATCCTAGAGCAACAAGATAAAACAATCCATATTCAAATCAAAATCCACCCTCTTACTCTCGTTTTCATGGGTTATTTTCCCCTCTGCCTTGGAAGATAACCCTCAGTTGTCCGCGTCCACCCCTGGAAGGATCGGATGGATATGGACGAGTTGGGTAATCCCTACCCATCCCTGGCGATTATAGATGACGGAAGATGTTCTGCACCTTTGGAAGACAGACGGCCACAACCGTGGGCAACAGTAAAAGTGGCTGGTGCGTGCTTCTGCTCCCGCCGAGAACGTGCCAGCCAGATGGAGCTTGGGCCGGAGGATCCGCTGGAATTGGTGGGTTGCGGCCGTTACAACTCATCTCACCTTAACGACTTGAGCAAGCAGTCAGCAACTGAGTTTATTAGGTAGAGGCTGGTTAGGGTATCGCGAGTAGCTGGGCCGCCGTGGTATGGTTATGGCTTGAAACCCAAAAAAGTCGAATTCGAGAAGACATGTCTGAGTTTCTGTTGGTGCCAGGAATGACATGAATTTCGTCTCTTTTCTGGTCTATCCATCCTATATCCGTAGGTTGATTAAACAGTCCCTCTAGTCCAGACCAACCCTTGTACAGGAGGCAGGCCAAGCAGCCAAGCACTCAATATTTGCCGAGTCGAGAGCGATCGTGATTCAAGGTGGACTCGTGGGTTCTTCTAACCAGGCACAACCAGAATTATCAGTGGAGCTTTGATATTGAATTCAAGCAGCCGCATCCGCATTCAGCGGGAACCCAATCTTGAAAGTAACAAATCCAATCAATGGCGTCCGTTGATTGATGTGTGCATGTTTCTTCGCTTGCTGATAATGCTCAACACTCAACAGTCGGTGAATTCTCACCGTGCAAGGTAGCAAGCGAGTGATACCTTATGGCTACTCTGTGATAATGAAAGCATTGATATTGTTTTGAAACCATCAAAACGTCCCCCTCAGTCGATGACGTCGAGATAAACAAGATCAAGCCCCTGGTCTCTCTACCAGCGTCTAGGCGGGACCATCCCGTGCCGGCACCGATAACAAAAAACCATCCAACGAAATTGCGTTTCCATTCAAGATCCGACGTTAGGCTTGAAAGAATGCTGCAATGGTGTGTGGCCAGCTTGATGGTGACATGATTGCGAGGCCTTGCACAAGTCCTGCTTTGTTAGCGCATGCGCCTCTCACACAACCTTAGCACTGCGACGCAACAGTCTTTCTCTGATGGATGGCTTAAAAAATGGAATTCAAGGTTTTTTCCCATTGCTGAAATGGTGCGTATCTAACTTAGCTATGGTCATCCATCTCGTTTCAGATCTCGGGTGAATTCAAGGCACCACTCATGAGGGCTCCATACACTGTAACGCCAACCGGACATGTGCAATTTGGCGATGCTTTTTTAGAGATTATCCTGTTTTGAATCGGAATCCGCCCATCCATCCTGCATCACAGTAAAAATGTGGGAGAAAATACGACAAAGCCAGTACACAACCGACATACTTTGACTACTATAGGCACATATGCTAAAGGCAATGCGCATATCTTGTTAAACCCAAAGTTAAAGGTCCACGTACGCAGAATGCACCTCTGAGCGGTATTTTGCAAGGAGGGTGAGCTAATGGATACGATACGATACTGTGTGATGACTAACTGACGACAATGTACTTCGTCTCGTGTTATGATCAAGACGTGGGCATTAATAACTATGAATAACCAAGACATCTCTCTATTGTTATGCGCCATATATAACCAGAGGACATAGAAGTGAATACCGGACCAAGACAACACAGCAACAAACGTGTGCGTTTTCCGGGGAGCACGACGCCGTCTCCGACTCCTCAAAGCCAAAGGCCGTCTATCCATGATGAGAATCAGAGTTCGGGCTCTCCACTTCTCCAATTGAGCAAAGATGTCTCTCCCAAACTCTCGTATGCTCAATGCGATCCCTCGTCTTACATATGGCAATGGCCTTGTCAAGGTTCTGAGCGTTGATTGGCCAATGACTTAATCGTCAACCAAGTCGTGTTGGTTGCTCAGATAGGAAGTTCTCATTGCCATCATGGAATCCATAGCATCTATCACCTTTCTGATAGTTGTCCAGAGAAGCAAAAGTTGGACAACCTGGTTGAATAATTGGCAAGTTATAGATAATATAATTCAAATTCGAACGCCGGCTCTGACCGCTTACCAACCGAGACTCGGTAGATAAATAAAATTTTAATGAGCCACGTATAGCTTCGATACTATGCAAGGAGATAACTACCTATGATGTGAGGCTCAATTGAAATCGATAGGCCAGCTAGACTATCTGCCAAAGAATGAGTGTTCCATCAATCACGTGTAGGAAAAGAAAAGAAAGGGATTTATCTCATTATCAAACTTCAACCAACGAGCGAACCGTTCGCTAGCGAAATTAAGAGTATAGGAGAGCTCCGTGAAAATCATGCACGGGATCTTCCTCCTATTCCCGCTTACTAGGTACTGTGTATAGAAGAAAGGAGATGGAAGCTCTGAATTGATCGCCAAGCCGATTTGCAGTCGCTCAGTCCCTTGCATCGTGGTCGGCCAGCACCGAGTTTTGCTGAATCTCGAGAGCATTCAGGGGCCAATCAAGATGAAGAATAGCCAGCAAGGAGCCGAACAAAGAGCAATGGCAATAGGCTAACAATGCACAGCAAAATAATGAAAAACAATATTGCATAATTCTAGCAACTGTGTATTACGAACATGACCCGATGTCAACTTTATCTGCTCAAGGGGTTTGTTAGTATCTCACTCTTGATGATAGAAGCCTATCAAAAGGTCTGATAGTAGTACTCTGTAGAGCTGAACCAAAAGCCCGGGTTGCATGGAGGTCTCTCTTCCGTTCCAGCTGAGAAAGGAAACGCCAACTGGGTCGGTTGCTGGCCCAGCAGCGTGAGATCGAGTGAGAAGGGACTCATTATGAAGCCTTTCATTGGACGGCATCAGCGTGCAAAGTGCATGCATAAATACTTTTTCTCAAAGTACTCAAGTATACGGTACTTGTCTAATTAAAAAAACTTGCAGGGCTAGTGGGCAAACTGGGGGTTTCGTTTCCAGAGGAATGTGACCAGATTTTGCGCGGTGGCCCCAGCGACCGGATGCTGGGAGAAGCTAGTTGACGTATTGGATGTCGGATCTCATGTTTGGTGATGCCTTCTCGGATGTTGAAATCTGGACAAGTTGCAATTGAATTTTTTTCTTCTTTTCTTTTCTTTTCTTTTTCCACCTTTACTTGGAAGGTGCTAAAGGTACAGGAGTAGGCACTTATGCACAGACACTAACTGCATATCACGAGGTCTGCATAAGTGTCATGAACATGGAAGCCCGAACAAAGAAGCCTCAATAAGAGCAGGCAATGAACAAAGAAAAGCAACCATTGTTTACAACAGATCCAAGCTCTGGTAGCTGAGCTCCCCTCCACTATCCTCTAACTTAGCTGCTACAGAGGTCATTAATGGTTACCCGGCCGTGGTAGCACGGGGCCAAAACCGCCCCAGAAGTGCAAGTACCCAGTACTTGATGACGGACACCTGCAGAGTTAGCGGGTCCACTTGAGCCAAGTTTAGCAGGCTCCAGCTCCTTACAGGTACAGTACCTAACTGTAACGGCCCCTCGAGATTGCGTCTGCATTGGATGCTTCTCTTTCTCTCCAAACTTTACTTTGATCCTTCATTCATTCACGCAAACCGCTCTCCAACCAACTCACTACAATTCACTCCTTGAACCATTTTTTGCGCCTCATCCAACTTGAACCGACTCTCAACCTGTCTACGACCATCACCAATTATCTATTACCACCTTTTTAGTCACCTCATCGATCGATTCGACCACTTAATTTCTTTCATCTTGCCCGGCGGTTGCCCCTAGCAGCAAGTGCACAAAGTGCAGCAACAGCAGAAGCAGACAATGTCTTCGCCTTGGAAGAAACAGCCAGAGGATGTCGTCGACAGTGTGCTCAAGCGTGCAGAAGTAAGCAAGGTAAGTCGTTTAATTCTCTTCACTATCAGGTTTGCATTCAATTCTCATCTGAACTCGTCCCCTTCCCCTTGAAAATAACCTTTGACTGACACTTCCCCACTTCTAGATCGCACGCCGTCTGCAGAACCGCCTTGCCCTCGCAAAGTTCAAGACAAAGCATGGCTGGGAAGACCTCACACTCGACTCCATCGAGCCCAAAGTCGAAGAAGAGTTGCGAAGAAAACGCCTGGCCGAGCCTACAGATGTCCTCTCCGACTCATCATCAAGCGCATCCGACCTCCCATATCCATCAAGGGCTCTCATGAGCTCTCCGATGAAGGCTCCCCTATTTTCAGATGCGATAGGCTCCAGCAACGGCAGCACCGGTCATCGCAAGCGCACATACCTCGCTACCTTTCACGATGTCTCATCGAGCCCCAGCAAACGATTCCGACTCTCTCCTACAGCACACAAATCCTACGGCGGCAGCAATGTATGGAAGAACTCGCATCACATTGCACGACCGTCTCCTCTCAAGCCGCGGCGGCAACAACACTTCACTACCTCGGGCGGACCCGATGTCTCCTTTTATCAGCAGGGTCTGATGGGCCGTGACCTGACATCACCTAATTTTGCAGCCCCTTCAGACGATGATGACGATCTTCTGCCCATTCACTCCTTCAACCCTACCAACATTCGATCATCTCCTCCTCGCACACCGCCCATGCGGACCCGATCTGTCAACAAGCGAAGCAAAGGCGAACCCGGCCCAGGGCCTAACGGCAAGACCGGCGAGGAGGGCGCAGACCTCCTCCTTTACCTCGCGGCTTCACCATCGCCGGCTGTCAGAACCTCGACAAGGACACGAATGGAGCCTCCTTCGACCCCTCCCCAGAAGAGCAACAAGATGGATTTGCCTTCTTCAATGATGATGACACCTGGTGGGGGTAACATGTTCCCAACCACCCCCAGCCAAGCTTTCGACTTTGCCGAATTTGTCAACATCACACCCAGTCCAGCCCAAAAGCCGTTCAAAACGCCAGTCTCACTCACGGCAACTAGGACGCCCGTGAGCGGAGCACAACGGCGACTCACGTTCGACTAGTGGTTGTCGTCGAGCCCCGATTTGTTGGCTTGAGGGATACTGGATTGGTGATGAACCAGGATTCCAGTTCTCTGTGTACATGATACCATGACAGCACTTATTGCAGCACCTGCGCATGTGTCTTTCTCACTTTCTTTTTCACTGTTTGGATCATGCTCCGGCCTTTCGGAGCGTACAGAAACGCTCACTGTACATGTCTGTTTTAACATACTATTTTTTGCGACGGCGTTTTAGACTAAGCGGCTAGTTATGGCATGAAGGGTCTTTTTTTATTTCCCCCCCTCGAGGTGGCCGCAGGAGGCCGTGTCCCGTATGGAGACCTGGAGGATGGTATACTATTTGGTGGTTGAGTTATCTCATCTCGGTTGAGGTGAAGCTTTGATAAAATGAAGATTACATTCTGGGCCGGTTCAGGAGAAAAGGGGTAATTTACCTAGGGTATCTAGATGGACTGATGGAACGGCTTATGGACAATGTGATTACTATATCTTTATTATCAACTTGACTAAATCATTCTTCAGTATTTTTTACTTCGCTCCTTTTTGACTTGGGCCGTGAGTGAACTTGGTCGTATGATGCGTGCGTGTCCGCAGTTGACCTTGTGCAAACCCTTTTTTCTGCACCAAGCAAGGATCAAGGCCGTGTTTAGCGCGCGTGCGACGGGCAATTTACGCGCGAAAGAGCTGGGCGCGTAGTCAAGACGTGTCCGTTTCGCGCATCGAGACCCTTACTCTTTAATGGGAATTCCACAAGCACCCAATCAAGTACAAGTTTCTAGCAGCGTAGTCTTTGTGTCTGATGTCATGAGTTTGTGAGGGATTAGCTGGACTAGAACAAAGCGTGTTATTTGGTTGGATGGTCGTGGATGGGATGTGGGTTATCGAGTGGCTCAAGAGTACTTGTCCCCAAAGTACTCGACCAAAAATGTAAAGGATGCTACAACAAAGGTTGATAAACAAAGAAACTCTCTATGCAAGGCTTATCATGAGTCTTTCAACCTGCGAGGGGGCATATGCAGCTATCCCCTGGTCAATAGTGACCTATGCAGCTTCAATCACTCACTACAAGAGCCGCCAAAGTATTCAGTGGTGCCGTTACAGATATCCTCAATGAGGAATAAACGCACACCTCGTAACTATCCAAGGGCTTTCATCTGCTCGTCAAGAGCCCAACAGCTCACCTTTCGCTATCAAAAACTGCCGTGCCGCCGTCCCCCTCTTCTGCAAATGGTGCACTTTCCTCATTGGTGTCATTCGATTAAGTGGCAATAAGGGCCTCAAAGACGGGGTGCTCTAGCAACATTCGTCATTCGACTCGGCAGAGACTCCAGTACCGACTAGACGTCCCGCTTGTGATACTATAGTGCTGCTGCATCCTTTCTAGAGCCTCGTACCTTGCTGCAAGTTGCCTAAGAGCCTCGGCTTGGATCCTTGACAATTTCGCCGCCGACTCTGAAGCAATTCGAGTCTTTGCCGTATTTGCAGTCTGGGGAAACTTCGTTCGAGGGGACTTTGATACTGCCACCTAGTCCATCCGAGATGTCCACTATAGCCCAGTCGAGCAGATTTCCATCTCAACATGTCTGTCTGTAAATTAAATGTAGACTCACTTGATTTGAAAAGAGATATAAGCTAAACAGTAAGATTCAATACTGCAGCAATAACAAGTCTGTCTACAACTGAATTCAAAAGTTCATCTCCCATACTAAAGGGGCCTCTATTTGTGGATGAGCCAGTCCTTATTGATACATGTCATGAAAGACTCCTGCTTCAGCTGCGATCTCCTTGCGTGCAAAAGCCAGCGGATCAACGCCATTTCCAATCCAGAACACTCATTTACTTACATTACACATGTGTGAAATCCCAAAGAACATATTCACTGGTCGACAGGGTGTACCCAAACTGATAAACACAGATACAACTGTTTCATGTCTCAATAAAGCCCACAGTAGCATCACTCTCAAGCTCATAAAATAACATGAACGGCACAATTTTATTAATAGGGTTATATAACTAAAGTCTCGGCGGAGCATAGCAAGCTTTTCTGATTTTGACTCTAGCAGCAGCAACCATTTTGGCGTGCGTTCTTCAAGGAAAAGAAGGAGAAAAGCCCAGTTCCGTGGTATCATAAGCATAAACGCTGACATCAAACATCAACACCCATCTATCCATCTTCTAATTTTCATCATCCTCCCTCATCCTTGCAGCGAGCCATGAATCTTCCAAAAGAACCTATCTATGCTGGTCCTCCGCCGAGATGCAACGAATAGAATTGTTGTTTTTGTGTTCCTGACGTAAATTCTCACATCATATTGCCGTTTCCGTGTCTCCAGGCCTCGTCGTTGTTGTATCTGAAGTCCTGGGCAGGAACGGGGAAATCGGTCCCATCGTTTCCATACCGGCTATAGATGCTAGGAACCCGAGGTGGCGCAGGAGGCCACTCGCTAACTGAGCTCACTCCACTGGTATATTTTGAAGTGAAGCTATCAGCACGAGATTGCCTGCTCGGGTATTGGCGGTTGTTGTTGTTGGTAGCGTTAGCAGTGCTGTAGAAGGAGCTGGCTACGGTGTGTCGGGGCACTTGCTGAATGTTGCCGTACATGCTAGGCACAACTCGAGCATCAAGCTCCAAATCAAATGGGTTCGAGTGGACCTTGCCGCGCCAAACCTCCTGAGGCTTGAGATTCGTGTTGTCGCCTGTTGATTGAGGCGTAAGGTTCCTCGACATGCTTGGGCCTCGCTGTTCAGACCCTCCATGGATCGTTGGCGACTGCCGCGCAAGCTCTGGTGACATGATCGAGTCTCCATCAGCGAAAGGGTCGTCCCCCCGAGCAGAGTGCAACGGAGGTGGGACCATTGAGCCATGAGGCGGAATACTATGGGAATATTCGCGGACAGGGGCCGGGGGAGCAGCGGCATAGGAGTTGACATCCGAGAACGGGTTAGGACTTGGGGTTCGTCTTCCGTCGTAACCCTGTTGCTGCATAGGAGGAGCTACTACTGGAGGATCATTGATACTCGACTCTCCAAGGATCTCCGACCACCATCCACCTTGTGGTTGTTGTCCAGGAGTTGAACTTGCTCTGCTATGAGCGCGTGCTGCAGCCATAGCTTGACCTTCTTGGCCGAATTGGGAGTTCCCTCGGCTCATGCCGAGATGAGAAGCATCGCTCATAGATTGTCGGATTCGTTGACTAAACTTCTTGGCATTGGCGCTCATGGAAGCTGCGACTTTGGTAGATCGGGGTGTTGGGCCCAGGGATTGGTTGTCAATCTCATACTTCATCAAGTTACTACCGGGTGGTGCCCCTGGACGAGCCCCAAGGGGAGTGAGCAGCGTGCTTCTGTGGCGGTGCTGCAATTTGCGTCTTCTTATAAGCCAGAAGATAACAAGTGCCAGCATGGATATTCCCAGAATTGAACCAAGAACACTTCCCACGACCATTGGTGGTACCTTGGATTCATCAGACTTGTCTTTCACGGAGGCATCGGGACTTTCGGTTTCCGAATGGTCACTTCCGGCAGTGGCACTGAGATCGATTGTTGTGACAACACCATCAGCCAGGGTTGCAGTGGTATATAAGGGTCCAGAGCCAGCAACGCCCGTCTCACTATTATCGTCATCGAAGCTATCGGATGTATGGGTGGAGTCAGCAACAGACGCATCAGTGCTGGTTCCTCGCCGGGTTTGGAGAGTTGTCGATCGAGTCGGGGGACCAGTGTAAGTGAATGGCGCAGTGTCAAACTGAAGGACCTCGGAAGTTCGTGTTGCAGACAGCGACGAGGATGACTCCGTCTCGATGATCAGACGAGCATTCTCTGGGGTGTTTCCAGGTCCTCCTTGTGTAGTTGGTTGAGTAGATGATTGAGAGGGGTTCGGAGCAGCTGTTGTCACAGGGTCGGGCCCGTCGAGTGGCGTCTCCTCTGCAGTAGGCTGGGGAGAAGATTGAACAGGGTTCTCAGCATTCGTCGGGGCAGCAGCAGGTACATCAATCGGGCGAGTTGACTCTGTAGTCTCCTGGGGTGCCTGCGAAGTTGACTCAGCAACCTGTTCAAGAGAGGTTGTTGTTTCTGGAGACACTTCCTGAGACGTGGTTTGAGGAATCGGAAAGACAGAGCTTGTCGTCTCGGGTAAAGGCGCAGGTGGCGCAGGTGGTGCAGGTTCGGGCTCTTGTCCAGGTACAGTCGTAGGAGCCGGATTGACCTCTTGACTTGTAGGAGGAATGAAAGATGCAAACTGAGGGGCATCTCCATCTACCGCGGGAACTCCGGCAGGAGGCTCCTGTCCAGGCACGGTCGTAGGAACAGGAGCGGCCTCCTCACTCGTAGGAGGAATGAAAGATGCAAATTGAGGGGCATCTCCATCTACCGCGGGAACTTCAGCGGGAGGCCCTTGTACGGGCGTAGTAGTAGGAACCGGATTGGCCTCTTGACTCGTAGTAGGGAGAAAGGTTCCAAACTCAGCATTTCCATCATCTACAGGAGCCTCCTTAGGGGGTTCTTGTCCAGGTGCAGTCGTGGGGACAGGGCTGATTTGTTGACTTGTAGGAGGGATAAAGGACGCAAACTGCGGAGCGTCTCCATCTGCTACGGGAGCCTCTTGAGGAGGTGGCACGTCTCCAGCAGGTGCCGTTGAGACGGTCGGTAAGGCGGTGCTGGAGGGAACATAATGTGTGACAACGACAGTTGTCGGGACTGGGACGACAACGACACGAGACTCCATCTTGGTCTCGGTAATCACTACGGGTGCCCTTGCGTCGAGCGATTGCAAGTTATTTGTGTCGATGTCTTTTGGTATGCCGGCATACTGTTGTCCAAGTGAAATTTCCAATACAGCCCGTGTTTGGGGGGCTAACATTCTTGATCAGAAACGTTTGCGATGCCAGTCGCAATTGGTGAAATTGAGCTCAGAACCCTGGCTCAGCGCTGAACGAGAATAAATCGAGCGGTAAGTGAGCAAGTATTCACATAGGGGCCTCGATGGCCATCTAGTTGACGATATGCATATAGATGTATGATCCGGTCAGCTTGTAAGTGAAATGAGAGCAAGAGAAAGAATGTAGGTATCACGGCCAAACAGCGTGATAGGAAAGTAACAAGAATGAGCGAATAACGTTACAACAAGAAGGGAATGTAAGGGTTCGAAACAAGGAAAGCACACCAAGAGAAACAGAAACAAATAGAGAAGGAGGAAGAAAGTCAAGACGGAGAATGTGAGAAGAGAACAAAACGACAATATGATCGCCGAGAAGGGGGGAACATGGCCAGGTCGAAGTAACCCAAAGAGGAGAAGACTAAAGGCTTCTACTGCTAGCGTTTTACCTGAAGCCAGACAGAACAGCATAGGTTCAGTTCAGTTGCGGTAGACCAGGATTGTCATGGCGCGATACCCTGTCCTGCGACAGATCTGAAGCACGACACCTCCCCACGTTGTCTGAGCTTAACTACGCTACACTAGTAGCGCATGCAATAACCACAGTCAAGCTGTTGCCGAAGGCACAAACAACGGACGATATCGTCTGCCATCCTTCTGGCTGGCTTGTGTGGTTGGACACCCATGCAGTGTTTGTGTTTGTCGTGATGCTCGAGTTGGACGATGTTGGTTGTGAGCCAGATTAGATGACATAGCACCCGCACGTGCCGTCATTTCTCATATTATTTTCTTTATTTCTTTTTGTTCGGTGAGCATCAAACATTGTAACAGTAAACGCCTATCGGCTTCGTTCTGATGTGTGTACTTGGAAGGGTGAGGATGCATGCTCGGCGGCGTTTACTGTATATGGAGAGCGTTGGTGTTGTTGATGGATGGAAAAAGAGGTCCCGGCCATCAACCACCCTTGGCCTGAACTAGTAGGCAGGTGGGCCCGCCCTGGCTTTGGTTCTTTACTTCTTTAGTTGCCTTTAGTCAAGCCTGAGGCTCAGTGTGGCACCTTCCATTCCGTGATTTTCGAGCGGGTTGGTAGGCTGGCAGGGTTGGTTGATGACCTTGTGTCCGAGAGTAATCCTAACAGGTACCAGCGTGCCTTAGTACCTTACCTGAGACACCTGAATACCCGCCACCGTTTCTGGTGGTATCGCCAAGCAAACGCCTAAACGGGCAGATGGGCCCGCTAAAACAAGACACGGTGAATAGCCATCCCACGAAACATAGCACCAGACGATACTATGGAAAATTCTATTCCACACAATTATCCGTCCCAGGTTGCTTGGTTGCTGCTATGTATAGTATCTGCACTAACACACAACGCCAATTACACTACTGGACGCTCCCGCATTTCACCTGCATATGTGTACCTGAATTTCGTCCACATTGGGATCAGCCCAGCATTAGTTCAGTTAAAGACGACACCTGACAAGGTGAAGCTCATCTTCCTCCTCAGTCGGTGCCAGGACCTGAATCAACACTCGGCCACTATACAGGCCCAAAGACCAACAACAAATGCACTGGTCCTTTTGCGCACTGGTAATTACGTTAGTACTTAGGTAATTATTTCCTCCCATTTCAAAATGATCCTCCTTTTGATCCTGGCTTGGATCAATCCCATCCACTGGTAATCAGCTCGACCCATGTTCCCGGCCCCAACCGCCACACTATAATTAATGTAAAGATACATGGGTATGTCCCTGTCATCTCGCCTCGAGTCAAGTCAACTCAAGACTGTCATCGTTTCCAATTCCTAGAATCTGCGTTTTGTCCCGAGTTACGATTACCGAAATAGAAAAAAGTGAAATCTCTCTACCTACGCAGAGCTTAGGCGATCCGGAACAGATAGGCCTTTTGCCACCAAACTATTTTAATAACCTTAAAAATTGGCCGCGAAACGTGGGAAGTTGGGTTGTAGTTACCACAGGAGAATCTCTTTTGTTTCTCAGACCCTTGACTTAATATTATGTCATTGTTGTTACAAAAGAAATCACCACTCCTTGATCGATCACAATATCTCCACGAGTTACAAGTTTCTCAGTCCCAGGTCATGAAGAAACAAAGTGACAGGATTGGCTCTTGTTTGTATACGAATGCTTTTTCTGAGCCCCCCTTCTAATTTCTAGATAATTTCTCTCTTACATCATGAACAACAACAAGTGATTGGTACCTTTCCGAGACGGAGCCCCTTTCACGATGCGTTATTGTCTTCGATCGTATCACGAGAGTAGCCATGAGCCCCTTTTCTTTCTTCTATCAGATGAGGGAGAACTTTTCCTGGAAACTGGGATTGCTCGGTCATCAAGTATGCCTGATTCGGAGAAGTATGTAACAGGTCTGAGCACCGGTTAACCAGTCGGAATCTTTGCTTTTTGTAGTGTTTCCTTAGACTCATGATTGCGTGTGCCATTAACGACTCTGGAGTTTGTTCCTGGAAGGAAAGAAACATGTCCTTCTTCTACACTGACTCAGTTACTTCTCTTACCGACGAAGATGTTGCCCTGAGACATAGGAGCTGTGACGCGGAGACGTGCGCTGTTCTCCTAGTAACGATTTTGGAAACGAGCCATAGCAATCATTGAATGAGTTACTTAGTGTTGCATAGGACATACAGTCCAATATCCCGCCGTAGCCAGGACCTCTACGTATGGAAAAATAGGTAAATGAAATATCGTAGCTTCTTACCTAGAGAGATATTGGAGTCGGTGCTCTAGGGTAAGTACACTCGGCCAGATTGTTGACTGTTGGAAACCTTGACACTAAATCCTTTGCATCAGAAAGAGACAGGGGAACACCTAGCTACAGTTTATGACTGGCTTTGTTTACTGGTCTTCATATGGTAACATGTCTTTGTGGCCATCGCATTGGTCAAGGTCAACCAAGTTGCACAGCCCTATCAATATCGTCGAGTTTGAAGTAAATTGCTAGAGTTTGGTGCTGTATCATGACATGGATAACTCCTTCTGGCATTAGTCCGGATTTGAGATACCAAGCCCCGAATGGATGATCCTAAATGTTTCATAAATACGACTATCAATGCAATCGCTATGTAGCTGCAGCAGAACTACTCCTGTACGTACTATCAATTGTCATGTGGATTCTCAACGAGTGTCACCAATATATTAGGATGTCGGGGAACATCGTTGGAAACGCCAAACAGGTAAATAGTATTGTCTGATCGAACTACTGCTTGTTATAAAGCATGAAGATACATGTACTCTACCGGATACCACGGGTGCTGTTCGCATGGAAGAAAAAAGGGTCTTGCATGATCCATGCCTCTGCGGTCAGTTGACCAATCGCGGAAGCAAGGGTCCAGTTGCCGGCCAAACGCAGAGTGCCATGAGCTCAGATCATGAAGAAGCCATTTGTTGTGATTGTTTCCAACAGAAAAATAATGATCGAGGGCAGTCTTTGGTCTAGGTTAGTAACTTGTAGGTTGGACGTTTGTTGGTTCGAATTGAGATCCATAATTCGCTCTATCATGTGCTGTGCTTGCCTTTATTCGTTGTTGTTCTTGGTTCTTGCTGGCGGCTGTTCCCGCATCCAAATGGACCGAGCCGATCTTGGCACTGACCGTTAGCCAAAACTTTTGAAGCCTCCAGTTCCAACACATTCAATTAACTCACTCTTATCATTTCCCCTAAAACAACGACCGCTTCTGCCATCGCCTTTGTACAAAAGTTTTTGCTTGATGACATTTGGATATAATCGTTTTCTTTTTATTATTGCTTTCTGCTCAGCAGACACATCCTTTTTTTATAGCTATTCATTATCAGTACAGCTTGTCTTCATCACAAGATTGCCTCGCTCACTCCTCACCTCTCGTCGTTCATCAGCAAACCCAGCCAGTCTGTCTTATCATTTATTTTTGAGACAATTTACTAGTCAAGCTATCTGTCATCGTAAATAGCTGCAGCAGCTCATTGTCATGTGAGTCTCCTCGTATACGAGATGGAATAACCTGGATCTATGCTGACTGACGCTGTCCGCTCCTTTAGCATTTCCTGTAGCGGTCTGGTACCTTACATCACCTACACTGCTTAGTCGCGCCACTGCAACCACTTCAGCCGTCATGTTTGGCAACTTCAGCACCTTTGGTAAGTCGGCTTGACCTCTCCTTGATTTAAACCTCTCGTTGCCTTCTCATTGGCATCCCCTGAGTCTCTCATGCTCGCAAAACACCTCACCACCCCCTCACTTCATTTCTCTGGCCTACCTCGCCTGCGTCTACCCCTCCCCCACAGCTACGGCAGCTCCCCTGCAAGCTTCCTCCACCTAGAAAGACCCTGGCTAAACTTTGTCACTCTCTCTTCAGCCGGCATCCCAGCCAAGAGTAAGGTAGATCCCAAGGACGTCCCGCCTCCTACGCCTGTTACTCTTCCTCGTTTCCAACCCTTTGCTCATGACGATGACCCCATTGATGATGCGGTTGCGCTTTCAGCACTCCTCAGGAACACGGGGCGGTCAACTGCTGCTCTCGGCCCTCTCGGTTTCTCTGCCATTGGCCTCAACCTGAACCTTGATGCTAAGCCTGCTGACCTCATTCCTGATCCGTCATACATCCCTGATTTTGAAGATTGGGATAGACTGACGCCAGATGAGGCCCAGGAGAAGAATCAGTCTACTCGAAAGCCCTTAAAGAACGGCAACCTTTCTCCTGGATGTCATGTTTATACGGAACGAAAGAAGGAACTGTCTAGTGTCAACGAAGATGCCTTTCGAACTGTCAGGAGGCTCCCGGCGCCCAAAGGAAAGACCCAGGCTCGACTAGGGAATGCTTATGAGTTTTTCCGCTGCCTTGAAGGATTTACTTCTTTCTGGGATGACCCTACTCAGCCGCCACCACTCCCCCCTTCGCCTGAAGCACCTGCCGAAGGCACATCGTCCGATGGGACCGCAAACTCGGAGGGTGAAAAACCCGTGAGCCCCAAGTCAGACGATAGTTCTAGCTTCTTCAGAACCAGTGCCGGGTCGACAATGCCGCTTGAATATCGCAACAATCTCATGACAGCTTTCGTCAAACTTGTTGCCTATGACTTTGGATGTAATGTCTCACCCAGTCGAACTGAACCTCGACTTCACTTCAGCTCGCCACAAGGATCTGGATCTCGCAAATCCTTCTGTCCCTCTGGCTGCCTCTTTGTATTCCAGAGCCCGACTACCCGTGAAGCCGCTCGCGCGGGTGTGATTCACGGACCTGTGGCTGCCGTCAGTGCCAGAGGGACAACTGACTTTACTCAGCCCGACCCCGAAATGGCACAGTCGCTTGACCTTGCTCGAGAAATCGTAGCAGCTCTCATCACGGCTCAGCATCGTGCACGTGAAGGAAAGACGGAGAAGCGCTTTGGTGAGGGAGAGTGGTGGACAACCGAGAAGCGATGGGGAGGTGGTTCTGGAGGCCCTATCGGACGTGAGATCGAGAAGGATTCCGTGCAAGGCGATAAAGACGCGAAACCCAGCGACGAAAACGGCCTGCCTATGCCACTCGCTAAGAAAGCTCGCAAGAACATGAGCATCTATGACAACTACCGCATGATTCGACCTCCTGCCGCAACATGGGATAAGAAGGCTCAGTATGAGGCCATAGGAAGAGTTAAAGGGGCTGACTACGACGATATATTTGTGGTGAGCTCCTTGTTTCACCATGTCTCAATTCTCCGTGTCAGGGTACCAAACCGACTGCTTGAAGTTCTGGACGGGGCACGCGAGCCAGAAACAGGCGAGCGTAGTTGGGGCAAGGTTGAGGCATGGAGGAGTCCCTGGTACGATCTGTTTGACACGGTGGAACGTCTAGCTGCTATGAAGCTAGTATGGGCGATGATGGCTTATCAGATGAGGAAAGACGACAGCAGTGATGGAGACGTCAAGATGGTTGATTCTTGATCCCACTTCGATGGTGGCCTTGCTTTGGAGACGCAGAATTTTCGCATACACACTCCTATTGAAGCTTTGGATGTAGCATTGGCGTGTAGCTCTGGAAAAGACACGGGGTAGCAAATCTAGCCATCACCTCCCTCTCATGGTGGTTGTTCATATACGTATTGGCATGCATTCCCAGCAGAAATTTCGTGGTTCATCTTGTCATTTGTTGGATGGTGAGAAGATCATTTCGGGTAGATTTAGAGTTGATTAATGAGATGTATATTTGCTCCCATCCATAAGACCTACTTGTGCTTGAATGGTAAGCGAGGCCGGTTTGTGCTTCCCTTGAAGTCGAAAAGCCATAAAGGGGTTCAAGAAATGGAGGCTGGCTTTTGAATAACGATGATAATAGTCTCAATCTGTTATTCGGGTTCATACACAAATTCCAGGGACCATAATCTCGGATCTGGGACATTGACTCAGGGAAAAGTCGAGAACGGGTGCTCGGAGACGATGTTGCCATGCAAGGCACTTGTTCTTTGTGCGTACGAACATACGTACCTGTTGGCCAGTCTTGCTCAGGTCATCAGGCGCCGACACAACGTGATGTTCCTGCAGGGCAGAAGAGGTGGCTGAGACAAAGCCGAGACGAGACAACGTTCAAGTCATGGCGGAGGAGATCTGGTGGACAGGTGAAAGAGGCACAGGGAGACCGAACGCGGAGCAGAGCTTCCTGCAGCGTTCCAGCTCAACGGGTAGGGCACGGGTACGGGTTATCTAGTGCTGGTAGCATCACTAGCGAGGCCAAGCTCGACTGATGTTGCTCGGTTAGGGATAGAATCTGGGGGGTTAGTTGGGTGGTGTCTGTGGCTCGCGTGGCTGCATTAGAGCTATCTTCTTTAGGACTGAGACCCGCGTGGCATAGTCAAGCCCAATGAATAGAGCACCGGAGAAGGCTTCTTGTTTGGTGGTGGACATCCGGAGGCTTTTGAGGGTTTTTGATTGAGGTGAATCGTTAGTTTTGAGGCTTTCGGAGATGATACGAGGGAGGAGGGAATGTGTTGGTTGGGGGGTTTGATATGTGAATATTGATGTGATTGTCTTGTCCATTTAGCAACCAGAGATGAAGCAAGTAAAAGGCAAAGAAAGAAAGAGCCATATGTCATGGATGTAAGCTGCAGTAACTAGTCTCGAATTCAAGTCCCGACAAATTGGATGGCAGTTGTTAGTGTACCGCAGATTAAGGTATGGATATCAATATCAAACATCAATATCAGGCCCAGCACAGCGGTAAAAACACATCCATGATGAGGCCTTCACATTTTGGCATGTATCCCCAACCTCCAACGAATGGAAGAAAAGACCCTGAACGAGGCCCAAGCTCCTTTCAAGCCTCAATCCCCGCTCAGCTCCAGGCGGCTGAGCAAGATAGTGTTGTAATTGGTCAAGGTGTCGTTCTCTCAGCTGTCGGCTTGTCCGTCCACTAAACCTAGATGGGATGATCTTCGTGCCGTAGGGCGGGGCGGGCTGTCGGGTAATTTGGACCATTTGTTGTTTTTCTTTCTTTTTCGAGGTAGGAGATCGTGATAACGAAGATTTTTTAGTCTCGTTTGGTGGGTGTTGTGTTGTGTCACGTTGGGTTGGTTAAAGGGTCCCTTGCTTTGATATGACACGCTCTAGCCCAAGTCCTGGCTGTATATAGATGCTTCTATAGGTAGATGTTTTAAATATCCTTTCTTGTACTTTGTTGCGTTTGGTGGAAGATATGATGGCTTGAACATGGCTTGTGTGTTATTATGGGCTACAGGGCAGTGACTGGGAGATACATGAAAGCACATGCAGGATGATCCATCCATTTACTTTGTCATGTGTCGAATAATGGGGTTTCTACAACAGCCGAACGAACTTGTGAACCTCGTCCACTGGGTCCGTACCGAGTCTGCATCGGGGATCGCCGTTGCACCGGGTTCGGTGCCGGCTCAGCCTGACAGGGGCCTTGTACTGCCAGGACTGCGTTAATGACGTTTGAGGGGTTCGTCGAGTCGGACAATTAATTGGATGGGATTGAAGACTGTTGTAAGTTGGGACCGAGCGTTTACAGGTAGATACTACGGATACTACCTACGCAATAGAGTTGAGAGTTGACGGTGAGCAGGGTGTGTCTATGTCATCTATCGTGTCATGATCGCATTTGGTATCTCAAAGCAAAAACGAATGTGGCATTCTTGTCCGATATCACATATCCTCTTTGTTGATTTCCAGGGTGACCTATACAACGGTCTCACCAAAACGTGATAGTTCATGGTTTCTAGTAAAGCCACCACGTCGGAGATAATGACATATTGGTCCAAGAAAAGCAATCAAGAGCCGCAATCTTAATCCCAACTCAAAATGGTTGGTCATGGTTGAAGTTCAAGGAACTGCCCTTTGATGTCTGAGCAAACGAGTAATGAACTGGTTGATTACTAGGTATTACATGGGCCAAGAGCACGCACGACGCGTAAGTAAAGACTTGGCTGATGGATCATCAGACGGGGAGAAACAGGGCATGATGGAAAAAAAAAATAGCCCAGAGTATTCGGCATTTCTAAGCCGGGGGTCCATTCAGTCGGGTCGATTTGTGATCCCTGTACGACTGGCATAGCCTAGTTTGAGTTGAGAGACGGCAATTCTGAATGTGATGATAGCATCACTGAGATGGACTATCGCGAGTTAGTTGTTTAGCTAATAAGGAAAGGCTGTGTATGTATCGCTTCCTCAATTAGAGACGGTGTGCGAGAAATATTGCCAAGACGGACGCATCTCGTGCTGTAGCGCACTCGAACATCTCCGTAGTGGTCGTTGAGATGCACCAGCGATTTCCCCATTGTCGGCCATGTTTCCGCTTTAGGTCCTGTTTCTAGCGCTGAGCCTCCATTGCCGACCGAGAGCTGTTTGATAGTTCCGGAGCATCACAACAGCTAATAGAGCTTCAAAGAAAACACAATTAACTTAGTAAGGTATGTTGTATTCAGTGGTAGAGTTTTGGGGAATATATGATTTAAAGACGGACCTATATCCCCTCGATTATAGATGGCTTCATCATCATCTTTGTGAACTTGAGCTTCACTCTCTCTCTTCCTCTTGTTTCTCAGTCACCCAAGACAGACAGATTTGATTTGACTCTCATCACCTATCAAACTATCTAGCACTCCGTTACTCTGTACTCTTTGCTTGCTTGTTCCAAGGGTCCTCTTCTCCGCATTTCTCAGCATCAATCAATCCTAATCATCCAATATCGCTTCTTTTCTGACACCGACATTCGAATACCTACTACTGAACCCATTCCTATCACCACCCCCCAAAAGGAAATAGCTGCCGCGATTTGTCTCGAACGTTTAAAGCCGCTGGCCAGGGAATAATAATAAATCAACTGCCCTGCCTGTCCAGTACATACTTGCGGTCTACACCCCTCACCCCCTCCCCTTGTTCCGGCCTCTCATTGCTTTTGTCTCTTCAATCTGTCTGCTGGCCTTGCCTTCTTATATCATTCTACCGCGCGCGCCAAACAGAAGCAGAGAAAGCGACATCAACGACTCTTCATCTTCATCTTCTCCATCTCTTCAGCTCAAAAAGACATCCTTCTGTCTCTATCTCGTCCTATCCCATCTCTTTATTCCCCCGCCTTCAGCTTCAAAGGACGCCCGTGCACTCCGTTTTCAGCTGCTGGGAAACTCTGTATCCAATCCAATCAACTGACCACCTTTTGGACCTTGGGGCAGCAGACAGGAACCCTTAACGTTAGCCTGATTAGTTCGTGAGGAAAGGAACCCCTTCACCTTTCTTTCCCTTCTGCCCCGCGTGAGCATAAGCATCAGCATCAGCATCGCATCAGCATTAGTACCTAGCATCAATCAATCAGCAAACCAACAACAGCACAACAGAACATACCAGACTATACCAGACAGCTGTCGCATCGCATTAATCACGAGACCCCACGCTTCTCTAGTACATCGTCATCGCCCCAGAAGGACCCAGGTACCTTTCACTTGTGAATGCGCTATCCTGTCTGATCTCTCTTGGCGCCGAGCCCGAGTTTCCCACGCCCAGGCTATCCATTCTCGTCTTGTCTTTTCTTACTCAACTCGACTCGACTCTTTTCTCCTCCACCAAAACACAAACATACGTCAATCTTCAGCATCCTCAAGTCCATATTCTTGAAAAAACATCGTACCTAATTAGTACCTCGACCTATTTGCTCATCCGACCTCTTCAACAGCAAGAACCGTCCTGTCATGTCGCAATACCCAGGCTACAATTCCGGCCGTTTCGGTGGTCCGCCGCAACCCCAATACCACCAACAGCCTCAAGGCAATTATTACCCGTGCGACTCCCCTCTTTCTCAGCACTGTTTCAATCTGATTTGAACCTCCAATTTCAAATTCCCATCATTCAACTTTCCCCCGCATTTTCTGTCCCCCCATGCGAACCGACGATCGCTCATGCCACTACCCGTCATAATCATGCGCAACGATGGAGCTTCTAGCTAACGTATTGTCTTTTACTTATACAGACCGCAACCTAGTTACGGTGGTGGCTATCCGCAAGGCCAAGCTTCTCCCCAACCGCCATACGGCTACCAACAGCACGCTCCTCCACAGCAGCAGCAGTTCTACCAAGGACAGCCTCCTCAGCAGCCTCAATATGGTCAATACCAGCAAGCACCTCCTCAGCCAAACTTCAATTCGCGACCCGGTATGTTGCAAGATTCATGCGCTTGCCTTTCTCGGTCGACTCACTAACTAATCTTCAGGTGGCGGCGGTCCTCCCCCTCCTCCTACAGCCCCTCAACAGTTCGGTCATGGCGCTCCCAATAGCTACAACTTCAGATACTCAAACTGCACCGGCAGGAGAAAAGCCCTTCTAATCGGAATCAACTACTTCAACCAGCGCGGACAGCTGCGCGGCTGCATCAACGATGTTCGCAACATGACCGCATACCTCTCTGAACACTTTGGTTACAAGCGCGAGGATATGGTTATTCTTACGGACGACCAGCAGAACGCCATGAGCCAGCCTACTAAACAAAACATTCTCCGAGCCATGCACTGGCTAGTGAAAGATGCGCGACCTAACGATTCCTTGTTCTTCCACTACTCAGGTACGATTTATACATTGCGAGCTCGAAGCTCCCCCCACATACCTACCCAGAGCTTTACTAACAGTTGCAGGTCACGGTGGACAAACCAAGGATCTCGACGGCGACGAAGACGACGGTTACGACGAGGTCATTTACCCTGTTGACTTCCGACAAAACGGCCACATCGTAGACGATGAAATGCATCGCATCATGGTTCGCCCTCTACAGGCTGGTGTTCGCCTGACTGCCATCTTTGACTCTTGTCACTCCGGAACCGCCCTCGATCTGCCCTACATTTACTCGACCCAAGGTATCCTCAAGGAGCCCAACCTGGCCAAGGAGGCCGGCCAAGGCTTGCTCAGCGTCATCTCTTCATACAGTCAAGGTGATCTCGGTGGTGTTGCCAGCAACATCTTCGGCTTCATCAAGAAGGCTGCCAACGGCGACGAGGCTCGTGAGCGTACCATGAGGACAAAGACCTCTCCTGCTGATGTTGTTATGTGGTCCGGCAGTAAAGACGACCAGACTTCGTGGGTGCCCCTTCTTCCTCAATATTACCCTTCCTACCAGATAATACCGGCTTGATTCTCCTGTTTTTCTTCTTCTTTGGCTTTGTGTTTTGTTATGGGAACTGGTTTCTCAATTTGGCATGTTAGCTTGGCGCAAGGCGTTTTGGCTTGAAAAATTTGATGTATCTAACTTGAATGATTATTCTTTCGAGCCTGCTCCAGATGCCAGATACATTCTCCTAATGAGACTGTATTTTCGCATCTGGGGCCACGAGCTGCGTTGGGTCGATGGAGATTTTGCCGTTTTTTTTGACACTATCAAAGCATGCCCGGAACAAATTGCTAACATATTTCATAGTGCCGATGCTACCATTGCCTCCCAGGCTACTGGCGCCATGTCTTGGGCCTTTGTCACTGCGCTCAAGAAGAGCCCCCAGCAAAGCTACGTCCAGCTGTTGAACAGCATTCGTGACGAGCTCGCAACGCGTTACAGCCAGAAGCCTCAGCTGTCATGCAGTCACCCTCTTGGTAAGTCTCACCGCTTTGAAGTCCAGTAGTCCAGTCATTGACCAAGTATCAGACACAAACCTTTTGTTCGTCATGTAAATGTATACGCTCCATCCTCGAAATTTGCATGTGCCGAATCTACATAAAAGTCAACCAAGCCAGTATCAAAGAGCAGGAAACAATGGGATAACTAGGTTGGCTGGGCGAGCGTTGTTTGACGATAATGAGCGGACCACACATAGTATGACTGGATGTTACCATGATGGGAGGTTGTTTGCGAGGTTTGGGTGTTTGGTTAGCCATGCATGTCTTTAAGGGCGGTCTCAAAGTACTCAAGCGTCCTTCTTTTTACTTCTCATGCAGCGTGGGAGGAGATCATTTCAAGTTCAAATCAAAATGCTCATAATTTGATGCTTATAATGACCGTCATCTGCGTCATGCTAATGGAATGTGCTAATTTACCTGCCCGTTTCCCCCTTGTTCCTGTTCCCAAACTCCAAAGAGACACCGTCCTATATGAAAATATGATCCAGGTATCGATAACAACCGTGTTGATAACCAAATTGATAAGTGGTAACAGACCAGCCAGACGGTTTCTACAGACGCTCTCATGCAAATGCTTTATTCATTCTTCCAACTTTTCACGAGTATCCAGACTCCGTACAAGCAGTCGAATCCTCTTAGGCTTCAGCCTTTACTACCTTGAGTTGTCTCGATCGCTTCACCTTGCGCTGTTCTTCAGTCGCGCTAACGATCTTGCGACGCACAACCTCTTGCTGAGCCCAATTGTTAGCTGACAAGCGAACACGAGCAATGAAGCGTGCCATGACGAGGAAGGTCTTGAGCGTGGGCTTCGTGGCGGATGAGTTGCTGGCTGTTGCGTGACTAGGCAGGGCGAGGGCCTTCTTGTTGCCAAGGAGGTTTGTGCGGATATCCTCGAGCTCTCGGATCTGAGCCTTGTTGCTGTGAGATTGTCAGTATATAATTCCGATAAGAACGCGGGAATATGGACGTACCATGCATTGGCGACGTCAAGCTGCAGTTGGAGGAACTTCTTTGCATATGCGGCATCAGCTCGGAGGGAGGCTTCACGCTTGAATCGAGCCTGCATCCACTCCATCTGCATCAACATGCCTCGTAACTCCTTCTTGTGACGCTCGTCGGCGCTCTCAGCTGCGCGAATGACAGTTTCGAGAGCCTGATCAGCCCCTTCGATGGTTAGATCAAGAGCCTTGCGATCTAATGCGCTTCGTCGGTCTGAAGTCCCGGTCCTAGCGACGACTGCTGTGGCCTTGACACGCTCAAGATCCTTTTGTAACTTCTCGGCGCTCATGCGGAACGCTGCCCGCTCATTGCGAGCTCGCTCGAGCTTACGTCGGAGAGAAGCTTCAGAGGCGGCAAGGCTGTCGATTAGTTCTTGTTGCTGTAGAACATCGTGTTCAAGGTTCTCCATCTCGGCCTGGTTCTTCCTCAGCTGCCGGTCATGCTTGCTGGTATTGGGCTGTAATGTCGCCAAGGTGTTACGTTCGCGTTCTGCCTTGTCAAGCTGGTGCTTCATTCGGCGAAGCGCGCGTTCGTGCTGGGCTGCTGTCTCCTCGGCCTGTTGTCTAGCTTCCTCAAGAACCTCTTCAAGTACTATCTTTTGATCTTCGAGGTCATCCAGCTGGCGTTGGAAGTCTTGCGACATTTGCATAGCTTTGCGCTCGGCTTCTCTGTTCTTGGATTTGAGATCGTGGATTGACTTTTGCGCTGCGGAAAGTTGGCTTCGGAGTTCAGTGACCTCAGTCTTGCGACCCGAATCAGTGGCGGAAGACTTGGGAGACGCAATCAAACGAGAAACTTCGGTCTCGTGCACTTGGCGCTCAAGATCGGCAATCTGTCGCTTCAGACCTTTGACCACGTCGCGGTTTGAAGTCTCTTTTTGAAGGAATTCCAGCTCCTTTTGACGAGCTGCAGAGAGATCCTTACGGACCAAAGACAGCTCGCTGTTGCCTTCAAAGTTGTTTGGCAGTTGGCGGGTATTGTTGAGCTGAGCCTCGTAATCCTCGACACGACGCTCAAGGTCACGAATGGTGCGACGAGCGGCAGCGAGATCATGATTGTCTGTCGATGATGATGTTCGTAGTTTCGTCTGTAATTGAAGGATTTCCTGGCCTAGACGCTCCTCCTCCTCAGCAGCCTTCTCGATCTCGTCCTCGAGATTCTTCTCAATCACGTCTCGCTGCTCAATCAGAGCCTTGTTCTCATCCTTTAGGCGGCGCACTTCATTGTCAAGCTTGAGCTTGGCCGTACGGAGGTCGAGTCTTTCCTGGTCAACACGAAGAGTCTCATTGTCATGGAGCTTTGTCCGGCGAATCTCGCCGTCAAGTTCGTCACGCTCTGCTTTGACTTCAGCCAGAGAAGTGCTCACAGATTGCAGCTCGGCGTTGATTTTGGCTACTTGGTCTTGGAGAGATTGTTTCTCCTTGGAGACCCTGTCTAGTTGAGAGTTTGCATCTGAAAGCTGCCACTTCATTCGTGTCATGGATTCCGTAGACTGCTTGGCCTCTTGTTCTGAGGTAGAGATGGCGGCTTGAGCTGTCTCGGCTCGTTGTCGCCATGTCTTGAGTTCTTCCTTCAGATCA
Organism: Fusarium praegraminearum; assembly: GCA_002093855.1. Classification (NCBI taxonomy): domain Eukaryota; kingdom Fungi; phylum Ascomycota; class Sordariomycetes; order Hypocreales; family Nectriaceae; genus Fusarium; species Fusarium praegraminearum. The sequence goes on along the minus strand of LXHY01000121.1, from coordinate 7,122 downwards.
TCAAGCTCATAGGATGTCGCCCCATTGCCACGTTGTCGCAATCCTCGTAATTGCTCTCTGAGATCCTCGCATTCTCGCTTGGCAGCCTCGGCCCCATGACGTCCAGCGTTTTGCTCGTCATCAAGGGTTGTTTGCAGAACGTCTACTTCATCTTCCAGGGCAGCGACTTTTCGGGTTTGGGCCTGGTGCTCAATCTGTGTTTGTCGTAACTCGTCGCGAACTGCGGAAAGTTCATTGCGCAGATTGGTAAGGAGTGTCTGACGGGTTTCTAGCGCGTCTTGAAGATCCTCGATTTGCCGGGTGAGAAGACCTTCCTCGCTCCTATGTCGCTCAGTCTCGCTCTGAATGGCTATTTGCAGCTTCGATTCCGTGTCTGAGATATTTCCTTCCACCTCTTTGAGGCGATCGATGGTTCTTTGCAGACCCGCTGCTTTCTCTTCGGCGCGTTTGCGCTCTGACTCAAGATTCTGCTTATCTGTTTCCCATTTTTCGCTGTCGTTATCATAAAGGTTGTCCTTCTCCCGAATTTCAGCCTGGAGATCTGAGATTTCGTCATTCAGGCGATCCATCTCGGCTTTGTACTGGCCACGGATGTCCTTCTCAATCCCAAGCGCATGTTCCCTTTCTTCTGCAAGGCCTTCCTCAAGTTCTTGGCATTCTCCCTCCAACTTCTCGATTTCGCTTTGCAGGGATCTGGATTCGGACAGTAGGTTATCATGTCGGGATTGAAGTATGTTCTTCTCGTCGGTACGGTCGTTGAGGTCGGCTTCAAGCTCCTCAATTCTAGTTGACAAAGAATCCCGCTCGCGATCAAACCTCTCTTGACTCTTCCTGAGCTCTTTGACAGCGGATTGCAGCGAATTGTTTTCCTGGACCACCTTGTTGTGTTCCTTCTCTAAAGTCGCATATTCTTGGCCAGATTGATCGAGTTCTTCTTGCAAGCGCGCAACCTTTTCTTCGATCTGACGAGAGAGTCCCTTTGTGACTACGGACTTGTTGGCCATGTCATCCTGTAGTTCTTCAAGGTCATTCTCGGCCCGATCTTTTTCAGCCATAGCTTCCTCCATCTTGGATTTCGCATCTTTGACCTGTTCTTCAAGACGGCGAATATTGTTCTCGAGATCTTGGATTGTGTCCTTGGCATCGTCGAGCTCATCGTTGTGCTGAGCCTTCTCCTCCAGCGCCACCATCCTGCGCTTAGCATCCTTGGCCTTTTCTTCTGCTTCTGTAGCCTTGTCTCTCAGACTCTCCATCTGATCCTTCAAATCCTCTAGTTCGTCTTCGCGTTCGGTGAGCTGCCGGTCTTTCTCCCGAATGTCTGCTTCGAGGTCTCCAATATCGTCTTGTAGTTTTTCGGCCTGATCGTTGCTTCCTTTTTGTTGTTGTAATTGTCGCTGAAGATCTTCAATGTCTGCCTCGCGGTCCTCTAATAGGCGCTGCAACTTGTCCATGTCGGCTTGGTTATTCTGGTTGGCATACTTTCGCTTAGCCTTTTCCTGTACCTCGAGCATTTGCTGTCGATAGCTCTCTAGGTCCTTCTCAGCGGTTGTTAAGTGTTTCTTGTATTTGTGAAGCTCTCTTTGCATCGTGACTTTGTCGACTTTGAGTTCGGTATTCTCCTTTAAGGCGGCTTCGCTAAAACCAGGCCCTGCTTTTCGGAGCGCTTCTTCAAGAAAATGAATCTTGAGCTTCAGTCCAAAGTTCTCCTTCTCAATCCTATCGATCACGTTTTCTTGTTCTCGTAGCGACAGCTGATTACCATCTTGTAGGGGTCCCTTATCGCCGCCTCTCCTCCGGGGAGCCGTCAACGGGGTCGATGTGGCGCTACTTGTGTCGACCTCGGGTATGGTGTTCTCCAGATAAGACTGGTTGCGCGATCCCATGTATATGGATGTGTCGCCACGAGGGACTGGTGTCAAGTCACCCTCGTCAATCTTGTCCAGCGCAGGTGTATTTGGCACTGCTGTGCCGTTCTCTTTTCCGAAGCGTCGCACGCTATTTCTGGTCGCTGACTTGAGTAAAGGTGTGAATTCGGCACCTCCTACGCTGGGAGGAAGATTTCGTCGGTCGGCCAAGGGCCCTCTTTGGCGCGGGGTGCGAAGATTAATGCCATTGGAGCGGCCATTGCGAGTTTGTTGCAGCAAGTTGCCGTCCTTTGGAGGTGATTGGAATGATGCTTCTTGTGTAATGTCGCCAAAGTCAGGCTGTCCAAGGTAAGTTGCGTCGCCAACGTTTGTTCGCGGGGTGTCGAGCGCGCCGTTGCCAAAATCGGGCATGATGGCGGTATTGAAGGTTTAGATATGTCGTGGATATTAAACGCAATGCATGTTATGTGACAAGAAACAATAAGAAAAAGAACTTTGGCTGGGAACCCGTGAGTTCTCTTTGGATGTGAGCGCGATCGTAGGCGTGTTTGTTGTTAGTGATAGGTTGGGTATCGTTTGTGACAAAGAAAGTCGTGAAGTTACGTAGCGTTTAATGAATTGGAGCGAGCGCGCGCTATCTTACCGCTGTAAATTGGGCAAGCAAGACCCCATCCACTCCTACCCGCCTAGCCCTCGCGCGTTTTTTGTTTACTTTCGTGCCGTTTTAGGCCTAGTATCAAAACAAATGTGAGCCAATTGCTGGTGCCCTCAGCTCTTTAACTCTATACTGGTAGCCAATGATAATTTGTCGTCATCTCATGACCCCATAGCGTTCACTATCATCATAACCCCGCTAATTCTTCATTCTACTGTACCCCAGACCCAAAGGTCAGTGATGGATGATAACATCGTGCTGCAGTGAGAGGCAAGGAAGGAGCTCACCTGAGCTAAAGAGGCAAAGAACCGAGTAATGACATATTTAAGGGTTGATCAGCAAAAGGACAGTTTAGGTTAAACCCGGCATTTGCGGCGAAAACCCGATCAGAAGACTCCTTCAACATTACCTACCTGTCTTGCCTGTGTGCAACAACATTGCAGCGCCTTCTTCTTATTCATCACCCAGCTAACAAAGACAATCTCCATTTCAACTTCATAAAATCACACCATACCACACCACACCACAGCAAAATTCGCTTCCCTTAACCCCGGCAATCGATTAATCGCTTGCCCTGTCTTGTAGAGAGGCCCGCCATGTCCCTTTTACAGATACCAGACGAGATAATTCAGCATTTGCTCTACTACATCCCTCCCGAAGATAACCTTTCCAGTTTTCAATTCCTCTCCCATCGCTTGAGGCACTTAGCCAATGAACCACTTCTCTGGAGATACCATTGCCAAAACAGCTTCACTTTCTGGAATCCAGAGCACAACTTTTACCGTCGTCTAAAAGGCAGAGCTTCTCGTACACCCTGGAAGCAAATATTTCTCACACGGAAGTCGCGCAACGCACAGGTTGAACGTCTCTTGGTTGAGATCTTAGAGACTAAGGTTGGTCGCCTAAAGCGATTTGAAAAAGTTTGCAAATTCGGCTATGACGCCAAAGATTTTCTCCTAGAGCAGTGCAATGCCGATGAAACTGCTGAGGATGTTTTGGCCAGACGGTAAGCAATTGTCACAAACTCATATGAATCTCATGCTCATAAAAAAAACCTTTAGGTACTACAGTAATTCCCTGTTGGACAGTATCCACAGATCTCTCGCCATTGAGCAGTGGTACAACATTCAACAGGCGAGCAGGGACACCAGCCGGCAGCCAGCAAATCTCAGTCTCGAGCGAGCACTAGGTGCATTTGATTTGTTTGTCTTGCATGACCAGCCTGGGGATTTGGATGATGTAAGTGCTTCATACCCTTGTTCAGGGTACCCCCCGGTTAACGATAGCATCAAGATTGGCCTTATTCTGGATAGGTTGGCTGCAGATTTTCGCGCCATCCAGCCAGATATCGATGGCATGTCAACGCGGCAAAAGGCGTTGGAGTTGAACCGCTGGCTTCGATTGAATAATCTCACAGGCTTACAGAATCCTGAGCGCAGTTACCGCAACTTGCGAAATTGTCTCATTGGCCAGGCCCTTCGTCACGAAGATCACGACTCGATCCCTATCATTTCGAGTGCTATCTTCTGTTGTGTCGCAGAACGACTGGGCTTACAAGCACACTGCTGTGCTTTTCCCACTCACGTCCACGCCATAGTTTTTGCCGAGAAGGGAAAAACTTTGGATAGTGTGCCTGTCATCGAGGACGATGCGCCTCTTGAAAGGATGTATCTGGATCCATATGGCTCGAGTGAGGAGATACCTATGGCCGATCTACGATCTATGCTGGCTCACTTCGGCTGGCAGACAAGCAGCGATATGTTCCTGTCTCCCGTGAGTCCCGTTACAATTGCTATGCGGACAGCACGCAACATCAGAGCCACCGCTTCCAGGGTGATCGAAGCACGAGAGCAAGCGGATCCTGACCTCACACGATTGATCACCGGTAACGATTCATCCAACATAGACGCTTCTCTCTATTCAGCGCTGTGGGCTTCGCTGCTTCTCACACCTGTCGACTCGTTCGAGTGGGACGAGGTTCTGGAACCGTTCCTAAACCGATTCGCCAAGAGCTGGCACGTAGATGCGTGGCTGGTTGAGAAGTATATCTTCCCTTTGTACGATCGATTTGGCCCCCTTCGTGAGAGAATCATGAGGAACAATCCCCGTCGATGGGACGACCCCCGGGAGGTGATAAGCCTTGTGGACGAGTTTGATGAAGCCCCGCCCCCAGTCTTCCGTAGGAACAGTGTGCGGACGCAGCATGTGCTCTACAAAATTGGGCAGGTCTTTAAACACCGACGATACGGCTGGATCGGTGCTGTTAATGGTTGGACCGATCAGGGTACGCGGCGTTTACCCATGCCACATACTGTGGCCATTGATGAGACGCTGGACGATAACAGCGACACAGAACTGCCCAACCGGCTGCGCCCTCGCAACAAGACCTTCTACACGTGCTTGTAAGTTGTTTACTGAACCGTGATTGATGTTCGGAAAGCTGATTGGCAGTTACAGACGCACAACAGGACCCGAACGACATGTTGTCGCCGAAGACAATATTGTATTGATTGAGGACCCGAGCGAAATTCCGGATTCCTTGTTTCGCCAAGCTGGGAAGTTCTTCAAGCGATTTGATGCCGAGACGTGCACATTCGTGTCCAACGTTACGGAGCAATACCCCGACAACTAAAAGGGTTCATCTCTACACTAGCAGCTTTCACTGCTTGTTTCATTGGTATTTAAACGTAAGCTAGGTGTTTGGGTGGTCATTAGGCTTCGTGCCTGGCGCTTTGTAGTTTTTTTCTTTCTTGGTGGCCACGGTTCACGGGGGACTATATGAAATGGTACTGAGTGCAAGATATTGCTACTACAGAATCTACTTTAATCGCTCCAACGTTTTTAATCTTCCAAACGATGGCCTGTACTCTACTCTATACTCGTCGCAACATCACCGCGTCTTCAAATTGTATTAAGTTGCTTTGATAACTTCTTCCAAAACCCCCTTTTGAGCAAGTTTCGTCATCCACTTGTGCAGTGCAGGCCCGTAGTCTTTCTTACGCCCCTTGACTCGTTGCTCATCATCCGATATGGCTGTCGTCTCGGCGTGGAACTCGCCCATGGCCGCCTCGAGGTCTACGACAAGCTCTTGGTATAGCTCATAAGCGGCCTGAGTGTCGAAGCCAGGACGCTTGAGCTTATATGGTATGGCGCTGGGAATTTGCGCATTGGTAACATCTGATTTGGTAATGTTGAATTCAGATAGCCGAGACTCATCGTCGACGTCGAGAGGAAGTTTCTCGCCACGGATAAGCATTTCAAACTCGGGGAGGTTGGTGTTGGTGCATACGAATTGTAGAGATGCTGCGGCGCGGGCGATGGTTTGTGAGTGTGCTGCTAGGGGGCTTTCACAGAGTGCTAGAAGGTTGAACGAAAGCTGGCTTTCTTCATATTGTAGCATTCGGGCCTCAATTTGAGGCGCTGCGACCGATGTCCATTCAGATGAACTAGGCACAGGGTCTAGATGAAATAATTAGCTCAGGACGGGGATAGAGGTTACATTTCCAGATGCAGTGTACTTACCCAGCCTGCAGGGCTTGTACTGAAGCCCATCTAACTCCCACACATAGCCTCCTGCAGGCACGTAGGCGATAAAATGAAAGCCATAGTCAGACTCTGTTTTCTTCTTTCGCGGAGGTGCTCTTTTGCCTCCTTTCGGTGCTGAACGTCTCTTGTTTGCACTGGACTTCGCCTCGGATGATTCAGTTTCAAGAAATAGATCAGCGTTCAGATGATCCATTCGACGCGTGAAAGAATTGTGTATGGTGCGGATGAATCTGTTTTTGCTGATTTGGTGACCACGTAGGGCAGTACTGAGGTCCTTTGTTGACTCTTTGAACGCTTGTAGTTTGTCACCAAGGAGGATCCCTTCGGCATTCATGACAATATTGAGCATAGCAACAGTAGCACATGCATTGTTCGTAGTCTGCATGAAATCAGCATGTTTGGGCATGCCGAGTTGGGATGACCTACCTGGTTTGCAAACCACACATCGCTTGCATCTTGTTCTTCATTCGTTTCATCCATTCCAGGAAGATACTGGAAGAGGAAGATCAAGCCGTATACCGGCTGCCTAAAAAGACGTGAGCATGTGTCATGACACAAAGTTACTTGTGGCAATCTTACGGCAGTTGTGAAAGAGAGTCTTGGTCAATGGTGAATATTTCCTGCGCCTTCACATTCTGAACACCAAGGTCCCGAAGTATGATGGTGAAGAAAGCCGGTTCTGACTCAAGTTCTATCCAACCTTCCCACTCCTCGATATCCTCTTGAGATAGCGGAGCCAGAGCCTCGTTCAGGAGTTCGTCTGAGTTGATGCGCTGATTTACCTCGTTTGCTGCCTCACAGGCCTTGCGCTTGGGGTTTCGTCTCGGCTCGCTCATAGCGAATATGGCCTTGATTTGCTGTGGTGGTTTAGAAGCTAGACGATTCGAACGACGCAGCGAAGGCGCAATGGGCGTATTCTCATCAGTCTGAACGCCGCCGTCAGCTTGTGTCCCATGCTCCATATTGTGTGAAATTAGTATTCAAGATACAGAGTAGGGCAGATGAAGATGAAGATTATGGAGTGAAGTAAGCCAGTCACTGAAACAAAAAAGGCTA
>LXHY01000120.1:0-17059 GCA_002093855.1 Fusarium praegraminearum | reverse complement strand
CCTCCAAGCCCCTCCCCCTCCCTTTTTTACATCATACCCTTTTTAGGTGTGACGCGTGTGAACTTTTGGCCCTCTTCATAGTTACAATGAATAAAATATACATATGCACTCGGGAAGCTTTACCCGTCGCCGTCCCTCCGGATGTGCGGGTATATCTTACCCGAATATTGGCACAAGATATCAGTATTAATACTGCATGCAACCCTGAGCTGAGTCGAGTCTTGTCATGTCTAGATAGCGATTTTGTTTTCATTTGGTTCCTTCTTCTCTAGGTAGGTAATAGTAAGCAACCGTCCAAGTGGCAAAGCCTGCTGTACCAGCATCGGCCCAGCCATATCCTATGATATAGGTACTAGGTAAGCTAAGAGTGTCGTATTCAGAACATTGCTCCCCAACTTCTTATCCCCTATCCATGTCTCTGTGTAGTGATAGTCCATTAATGTCGTTGCCGTCGTTGTAAGTCATTGACAAGTCCTTCGAGCTCAGTCACCCTGTTATCCACCTCTCTGTGCATGTCGATAAACTCCTTTATCGACCCAATAAGGCCTGCAAGCCCTTCACTTCCTGCCTGCTCTACAAGTTGTTGCCGGGCTACGTCTACCAGAGACAGATAGCCTAGCAAGATGGAAAGATAGCCGAATGCCACGCCGAGCTTTGCTACGCTTGGCTTTAAATTTTCTTCTGAAGCGGCCTTGAACACATATGTTAGTGGTGAATCCATCAGAATCGATGGGTTGTGTGGTTTTACCTTTTGCACCAGAGCCTGGTTCTGCAAGTATACTGCCACCAGGCCATCCACTTCCCCGCCAGCCATGTTCTTTCGTGCGGGTTCACAACGTTCTAGGATGTTGATCCCCATGCCCAGTACAAGCAAAAGTCCATCATAAGTGTCTTCCTTTAGACGCTGGTTGCTCACAGTGTCCATGGCCGATTTGAATACTGAGATGATAGCTTTTGAAAGACTTGATAGCAGAAGCCTGTCGCTAAAGGCTGATGCTCCGTGTTTAGTGTTGGTCATATTAATCGACAGCTTGAGGGTTGCTGTCTCGACATCGCCAGGCTTTTCTGGCCATTGCTGCAAACTGTTTTCTAGCATACGAGCCACATAGTGCCTCTGCTGCGCAAACCAGGGGATCTCATTCTCGTCGTTCATTGCCAGCCCCGACTGTGATTCTAAAATTGACACCACAAGAGCAAATGTCGGGTCAGTTCTTGGATTTGCGCTCACACAGTTTCCAATAACGATCTCAAGGTCGTTTTCAACGTCCTTGACAACCACTGATGAATATGTCGCATCGATTTGTTGGCATACAATGTTTAGTAATTGAAGCGCAAGCGTCTGTGGCGAGAGCTCCTCGGGGCGCCGTCCATGCCAGATGTCCAGCTTTGTGAGACTCTTTTTCACCTCGTTGATTGAGTTTCTGGTTGTCTTGGAAAGCCTCATCTTGCCTGCAGCAATCTCATCGATATCTTCGGGCACCCGCAGAAGTACACTGAGCAGCTCCCCAAGCCCGTGATTGACGAGCTGCTGTAGCAAGTGGGCTGTAGGGTTGAAGTTGAGAAATGTGACAAGAACGGCAGACAGGGCAAATCCGCTTATCACGTCCTTTTCCTGTGCAATATTGGCGGCGACCTTATCGCGCGTCGCATGATCCCGAAATTGGCTGATGAATTCTTTGCGCTGCAGCTTCTGGGAAAGCTCCAACAACGCGCTCCTCCTCAGAGAAGATGGAGTGCTGCTCGGGGTTCCTATCCGGGCAAGCAGGTCCTCCATCTCGTCGGCGAAGCGGTTGTTGGCCCCAGCTCGCCGTAGCTCATGCACGCTCTTAATTGCAGGTCGAATGTCGTCATCATCCATATCGTCGTCGTCCATGGCGAAAGGATCCGGGTTGATAGGCGGGGGTGTAGCCAAAAGCGCATCGAGCTCTTCTTCTCTAGTGGGCATTGCAGTCCCCTGGCTGGGCTCGCTGAGCTTTGAAGATGACTCGCTCAGAATTGACCGTGACTGGCCGTATGTGTATTTGACTCGACGCCCTTTGAGTGCCACTGTGGGACGATTTCTCTGCCAGCTTGTGGAATCTTGTGAATTGTTTTGAGAGTTTTGCGATTGCGACTGTGATTGTGATTGCGATTGTGATTGCGGCTGCGACTGTTGAGAAGGCGTTTCAGCTTCGGTGCCTGTACCGCTGTTCGAACGTGACAGGGTCCTGACTCCCTCTTTTTCTTGATCCGAATCTTCCGAGTCTGTTTCTGCTCGTTGAGCCGCCAAAGCATCGATCAATCGTGGACGCCGCTTCTTTGGTCTGGGCGGCTCATCGTCGCGATCCCTGAATGCAGGCGGCGCAAGTTTTGAGCTGACCTCAATAGTTGAAGCGTCAGACTTGCTACGTGGCAGGGGCCGAGATCGCGCAATCTTGTCTTTGGGGCTCTTTTTTGTGATCGGTGAGCGGCGAGGGGCTGCTGCAGCTTTCCCGTCGTTCTTCGAGGTTCCTCCCAATGGTCGTCGCGGCAGTGTAGTGGTAGGGTTCGATTGTTTTTGAATAATAGATGGTGGTTCCTCGCTGATGGTTTCGGAAGACCCAGCTTGTGGGCGTTTCCGTTTTCTTGTGTCTGTCGCATCGCGTGCTTCTGTTTTGCGCTCCGCTCCAGTTCTTGTATGAGCTGGATCATCGGATCGACTGTCAGCAGGTGACCGGGTTGATGGATCTGATGCTGATCTCGTTAAAGATGGTTTCGATGGCTTTACAACAGATTCTGTTGCGGTTGGCGTAGAGAATGATTCGGCCGTTCGGAGGGGCATCGCGTCGCGCATTAAACGCTTGCGCATAGGTTTGCCATACGTCACAATCTTTCGCGGCATAGGCGCAGCTGTCCCATTTCGCGATGCCATGGTGGGCTTTGTCTGGGGCTTTTGAGGAGGACGCGATCGAGGTTGTGGTTGGATCGGGTCAGGTTATGTGAAGAGGTCTATGATATGCGGCAGGTCAATGTATGATGCCGATGTACCTATAGCGGATCGACGTTTATGGCAGCTGCTTGAACCCTCCTCTTTAAGTGAAAGGCGGCAGGCATGCAGCACGTTGCTACAGGCTACAAGCACGAGTGAATTGAAGGAGATGAAATGAGGAGACCTGAAATAAGGCAAGAAGGATGAACCTTTATGAATTCGGAGTCTTGTCAGTGATTCACAAAGGGTTTCCAATGCGGGCAGATTTAGTGTGCCCTTTACGAAAGCTTGGGTGACTTTGCTAACAAAGATGATGCTAAAAAGAGCTGCATCTGAAACGAAATAAATAGAACACAACCAAGGTTAATTGGTTATGCCTTTGTTACACAACAGAACCCATTCTGTCACCTCCGAGAAAAGCAACGGCATTACAGTAATTGTTATCTTGCATCATCTCCACTGCCATCTATTTACTACCATACTCTAAACCAAACTTAACATCAACCCTTGCAAACACTGGCGGTCTCCTCCGATATTCTTCATGCTTGTAGGGTAGGGTCTTTCCCCGCTGCTGGCGCTGCTGGCCGATTAACATCCCCGTTTTGCGCATACATACATGCATGTGGCTTCGTTAAAGGAAGCTACCTACTGTCTTGGGTAAAGCTACGGATTCTCTTATCCTTGGGACTTCTTATTGATAGCCAAGCTAAGACTAAAGATCCTCTCTTACGCATTCAATCTTGTACTCGACTCTTCGTATCGGGGTTCAACTGCCAGCTACAGCTTTGATTCGATTGTGCTCCGCTTGCCCACTCATAAATATTTCAAACTTGACCTCCCCCCGCCATCAATCAATCGACCCATCACCACCATAACCCTCCTCCCAAACAACATACCTTACAGCTAACTAACTAGCAAACATGGCGGACAAGACCCAGGATTCTCACACGACACCCGTCGGCCCTGCATACCGTACTCACCAGCAGAAGCCCAGTGCCACCGTCTCTGTCGACGTCAACCTAGACAATGTTCATGTTCTGCCCCAGACCCCTCAGCTCATTGCCCTACTGTCGTATGTCCACTTCCCTAATCGGGCGTCTGCACCTTGTATTATGTCGTGGAGCTGAGAATGTCCAGGATGATCCGTAGCAAAGAGACGGAGCGAGCAGATTTTATTTTCTACTCCAATCGAATTATTCGTCTTCTTGTCGAGGAAGGCCTTAACCACTTGCCCGTCATTGAGCACACTGTCACTACGCCTATTGGCCGTACCTACAATGGTCTCATGTTCCAGGGCAAGATTTGCGGTGTATCTATCATGAGAGCTGGTGAGGCCATGGAGCAGGGTCTCCGCGACTGCTGCCGCTCTGTTCGTATTGGAAAGATCTTGATTCAGCGTGACGAGGAAACTGCCCAGCCTAAGCTATTCTACGATAAGTTGCCCGAGGACATTGCTGACCGATGGGTGCTTCTCCTGGATCCCATGTTTGCTACTGGTATGACAACTTCCCGTCTTGTTCCACAGACTGCACGTGTCGCAATCCGTCTAACGCAATCGTACAGGTGGCTCCGCAACCATGGCTGTCCAAGTTCTCAAGGCCCGTGGCGTGCCTGAGGAGCACATTTTGTTCCTCAACTTGATTGCAAGCCCTGAAGGCGTCAAGAACTTTTCTGCCAAGTTCCCTCGCTTGAGGGTTGTGACTGCTTTCATCGACGAGGTTCGTCATCTTGCCTGTCTATATCGCTGTAGACCTTTGACTAACCGACTTTCTCCAGGGCCTCGACGAGAAGAAGTATGGAGATTCATTTCACTTTATACGTATGCTGACCATTCAACAGCTATATCGTTCCTGGACTGGGAGACTTTGGAGACAGATTCTACACCATCTGAGGGCAGAATCACGGTGGCGGTCATATATCATATCGAGTCGCAAGCGGAAGGAACGGACTTGTCGAGCAAAGGACGTAGCAAATCTTGGTATTGTTACAGGGCGCGTAAAAGAAACGTTTAATAATCATCATCTCCGTATTGGTCGTCGTATTCATCTTCGACCGCCGTTCGGTTGCCTCGTCCACCTCCTCGAGATGTGCCACCGTAGCCGGGCTCCGCGGTGTCTTCCTTGGCGACGGCATCTGGTAGAAAATTAGTCGTTGTTGATGGAATCGCGTGTAGAATGTTGTAGACATACCGGCCGCGTCAACCCATTCACCATAGACATCAACCGCAGCGGAGAGGTCTGTCGCGACGTTAGTAAAGTGATGCGCCTGGCATAAAAGATGGTTGATGTTGGGGCCGTACAGTTCACTGCGCACTGGAATTTTTGACCGCAAACACGACAGTCGAGTTGACCGACGCCAGCTTTCTTATCGAGCTTGACCGAAACCGAGTTTTCATGATTGCAGAAGAGGCATGCGAAAGTTGTGGGAAGGGGATCTTTCTGGAATTAGTGTGAGCGCCAAAAGTTCTTGAGGGGAGGATGAGAAGGGGGTATCAGGATGCGACGGACCTTCTTGGGCCCCATGGGCTTGCTTGAGGACTTGCGCTTGCCCATGATGTGATGTGTATTTCGCGATTCGTGCGCGACGGGAGTGTGGGACGAAAGGAAGGAAACGAAACGGAACGAAGCGATGGAATGCCAAATGATGGCTGGCAGTGGATAGGATTTGCTGATGTCAAGCTTTAGGTAACTTAACTTAACTTGGGACAAGGTTCCAGGTCAAGTCAGGTCAGGGATGATAATGCGTTATCTTATCAGTTCAGCGCAGCGCAGTTCACGGTGACTCTTTCATTTTTCGGTTCTGGTTGCACGTGCTCTTGCTCTCAAAAAACATCTGTGTTAGTGCACAAGCGCGCGGCAGTTTGGACGGTAGGTGTGTCCATAGGCGACGTGGTGTGTGTAGTGCAGGGAACTAGGCGGGCATTAAGCGGTCTTGGGGTGCTGGAAAAGTTGCCCACTGAGAGTCAAAAGAACGAAATTATAATGTCAGTACACACCACTTGGAGCAGTCTCTTCCGCCATTTATTTCTGACATCTAAAGATTGGAGGCCAGTTTTTCTGTCATCCTTTAGAGCGGCAAAGGAACCGACTGCCCCGCCCCCGCCTCCCGGCGACCTCCGGAGGTCAACACTTTGAACGCCGGTTTCCGTGAAGTCAAGTGAGAGAGGAGATAGTAGATGATTTATCTCTGATTGCCATGCATTAGCATGTTTGAAGACAATATGATTATTTGTTCCTATTCTGAAGCAAACATCATATACAGTCATACAGTACAGAGCTTGACAAGAGTCATGCCATACAAGTTAGACGGTGAGAGAGAGGTCAAACAGTCAAGCAACAACTATCATCTTAGGCTTGCATCCAACTCAACAAGGCCTATCACCATCATCCTAGGTCAGTCTCACTTGGGCACCAGTGCCTCGATGCAGGGGAGTTTCCCATTGATATGGCGGGGTAGCGTAGCTCTACTGTTAGTTAGTGGGGAACCTATCGAGGTGAGGCTTGGAGGAGGAGTAAGAGGAGGACGAGGATTGCTTTGAACCTGCATCCATCCTTATCATGTGGCCTCTTATCAGCGAATCGTCAACTGTCAATTGCCTGTCGAGTTAGATTACACCCGGACACCGTATGCGACTGACTGTGCCTATCATGACTTCTCCTTGTTGGGACAGCTCCCCTCTTCTCTCTTAGCCCGATTACGGCGTCCCGTTAAACAAAAGTTATGATCTTATAGGGGTCTTTCCCGCTGGCCTGCTGACCTTGAAGGTGACAGATGAGGTTAGGGTAGTACAGCTTGGACAGTATTATCTTGGTATCTACAAATTATGTATTATCTGAAGCTTATGGAGGCATGCCACAGCTCCCCTGCAGATGACGGTTGTTGTAGAGCTCGTGTCACCACGTCTTCCGCCGACCGCTCTTCCTGTTGTTCCGCTCTCCAGTTTCCCCTTTCTCTTTTTCTTGTTCAACAATAAACTCTCTCTTCTCTTTTCTTTTTCCATCTGTTTCCTTTTCATACCTGTCTCTTCTCTGCATTCAGTTGTTCACAATTGCATGCACTGGACCCTGATTACCCTAAAGACACGTCTCTAACACAACACTTACAACAACGTTTTCCAAGCCCGTCATCATGGCGGCCAACGATCAGCAATCCGACATGCTGGAAGCGCTGCAAGAGATTCAGCGCACTCAGGCCTTACTCGTGAATGCTGTCGAGTCGCTCTCTGGTAGATCGATCGATGAAGCTACTGGAGATGATGCCAAGAACAACATTGGTGATCTGGGTTCTGGTGAGGATGCCAATGATGGTGAAACACCTTCAGTAGAACTTCCTATTGCTTCCGGAGACAAATTGAAAGCCCCCGCGCCTCCTTCCACCGCCCAGCGCCAGCAAGGTCTCACTTCGCGCATTATCTTAACGTGAGGATTTCCTCAACACAAACTTGACTAACACGGCTCGCTCACACAAGGTAACTAGGACTTACCCAAAGCAGATTGGAATTAATCCTTTGCCCATGGACTGGGGTAACTCAGACCCCGTTAAGCGTGGCCCAATCGTAGTTTCAAGGGCTGCTACTACTATTCGACGTCGTAATGGTTCGTTTTCCCGTGCCTGTAATGCATGTGTGAGTTCGTGTTACTGACTTTCGTAATTTGCGTTTAGCTGTTGGAGGTTCGTTATGTATCCCGTTCTACTGACTAGGTCTTTTGTTAACCAGGTTGTTTAGCCCAGTGAGTTACTACGTTACGTTACTTTGAAACGAAAGTATACTAAACATAATCGCAGTGGTGGTTCTTACTCTATTTACTATGCGCTTGCTGTCGCCAGCAAGGAGCTCGACAGTGACCACAGGTTTGTCTCCTGTCCAAATACAGAGATAGCTTACTGACAATATCACCAACAGACCCGACTTCACCAACACCGAACCGGCCGCCAACATTGGCCCCTTTCCTCAATGGGGAGACCAAAAGAAGATTGTCGCGATGGACCCTTGGGGACATCTCGCTCCTTGGTTGTTCAAGGACACGATCGAGAAGGACAATGGTATGAGCGTCGATAGCTGTCAAGGATACACATACTGACAGCGCTTTTAGTCGACATTAGACCAACCATTGCAATCACCAAGGCTCATATGAAGGTAGGTGATGAAGGAGCTGGTAGATGTCTTGGAAGTGCGCTAACAGAGTGTGCCAATAGCTACCAGAACTCGCAGAGAGTGTTAAAGCCGGACGACTGTAAGTCTATTGAAACCAATGGTTTTATGACAACCGACTGACAGTCTGTTTATAGGGTGCCCGATGGCAAAGTGTGCTTGAACGACCAGGGTGAATTGGCTGTCACTAAGTTTGCGGTCGAGCCGGTATGTTTTCCAGATTGAAATAGAGTAAGACAAAGCTAATACCAGAATTTAGGTCTGGTATCTGCCTGGTGTAGCAGAGCGATTCGGCATCGGTACGTTCTCAACATTGGCTTGGTTTCGTTTCGTGCAGTTATTGATATCGTATAGATGAGGCCACCCTTCGACGCTCGCTGTTCGAACACACTGGTGGAAGTTACCCAGAGGTAAGTTGAGCTTTGCATGCAAAAAACACACAAACTGACCTGTCCAAGCTCATTACTCGTGGAGACATCAAAGTCTTCCTCCCACCTATCGGTATGTCTCGCCAAAGACCATGTTAATGGTCTTTGCTAACATGATTCCAGGTGGTCTCACCGTGTACTGTTTCGGAGACCCTGCAAAGATGTCGGACCAGTCGGTTAAATTGTCTCTGCGAATTCACGACGAGGTATGTTGACATCTCTAGATATTATGACATGTCCAAGCCCGCTGACCAGCAACCAGTGCAACGGTAGCGACGTATTCGGATCTGATATCTGCACCTGCCGACCGTACCTGATCTTCGGTATCGAGGAAGCGGTCAAGGAGGCACAGAACGGTGGCAGCGGTGTTGTCATCTACTTCAGAAAGGAAGGACGAGCTCTGGGAGAGGTTACCAAGGTAAGTTTGCTGAAAACCGTACTTCACTGAAAGGGAGTGGATCTAACTATGTCGGCAGTATTGTAAGGATAAAATGCAACCTGCATGTCGATCTGGGGTACTAATTCTGGGGCAGTGGTCTACAACGCCCGTAAACGAGGAGCTGATCGCGCGTCCGACTACTTCAAGAGGACCGAGAACATTGCTGGTGTCAAAGACATGCGATTCCAGGCTCTCATGCCGGATATCCTGCACTGGCTGGGCATCAAGAAGATTGACAGGATGCTCAGTATGAGCAAGTGAGTGATTGGCGATCGAACACGTCGCGAAAATAGACGACTAACTTTATCTTAGCATGAAGCATGATGCGATTGTCGGACAAGGGTAAGCGGATGATTCGGTCGAGTCATGGTCGTTACGAGGTTATCTAACACGGTGCACAGAATTCCGATTCACGAGCGAGTCGAGCTCCCTGAAGAGCTTATTCCAGCCGATTCGAGAGTCGAGATTGACGCGAAGATCACTGCAGGTGAGTGAACGGACCCCAAAAGCTCTACGAGCAAGCAAGTCGGAAACTAACGGCGTATCAAGGTTACTTCACCACTGGTAAACGTATGACGACCGAAGAGCTGCAGGCGGTCCAAGGAAGAATATGGGAAGAGTGAGTGTCCTCCCTCATGCCATCTGAAGTAACAGCAACATAATGACTGACGACTGCGGCAGCTTCGACCATTAAAGCAAATCAAATCAAAGCCAAGGCGACCGGATAGATACGGGCAGACAGTTGGACAAAACAGGAGAGACGTGGCGGGGTGTGGGCGTCAGCTTGTTCCCAAGTTTGCATGTTTCTGCAGGTCGGTCTGAGCCGTTTTGCGTGGGGGAAGCATCTTGATTGATCCAAAGCCATACGATGCTGCGATGCCAGGGTGGCATCCCATCCGTGGTGTTGGGGTCGAAGTGTGCCCGTCCCGAACTAGGTACCCGGTCAAGGCGTTTGGTGGTGCAGGGCAAATCGGAGCATTGCAGAGACCATATTTTGGAACCACCAGGACCGTTGTGAGCGTCTGTAGAGGTTGCGAGATTTGAAGATGGACGTTGCAGTGTAACTTGTAGAGGGTGGAAGTGGAACTCGGGATGGAAGCCTGCGAAACGAGATAAATGTTCCAACAAGAGTTAGCACCGAATAAATTTATGGGCCGCGACACCTTTTTAGTAGCATTGAGAGGCCCCGTTATTCTTAACCGGTGAGGCGGTCACAGGACGCGAAATGGGTGAGCTGTACGGAGTATGTGGAGGACGGAGTCAGAGTCAGGGTCTGTACTGAAGACGGAAGACGGGCTGATTTGTTGATAGATGGTACTCTGTGCATTTCATGATAAGGCACTCTCTTAAAAGTGCCTCATCCAAGGCATCCATATGGTCCATGGATGACCCATGGTTCCGAGGTACTACTGGCTGTATGTACATACTCTATGTACAGTACACGTGTAAGGCCTGTCTTTTCCGGTCACGGGCATGATCATGTATGACAGCTGGATCAAGTATGGAGTACATTAATTAGCAAGAGCATGGACCAAGGGGAATCGAATGAAATATTAGACGAGGTGGAAAAGATGAGATTGATTCTTTATTGAATATGTAGGTAGCTAATCAAAAGTAGACCAGACAGCCTTGTACTGTTTAAATTGAACTGAACCGGCACCAGCTGTAGTCTGTCAGGTTCGCCGAGTCTATTATTAACCGTCGCTATTACTCTGAGGGAAATACTCCGAAGGTTGGGTTGCCAGCCCTGGCTGAACTCTCTCGATAACGACGACGACTGCCGATTCATCCATCACAATGACAATAACCACGTCTATCCATGTTGAAATGCGATGCTATGCGGTGCAGTCGTGCCCAGTGCTGCTGGGTACTGGGGCCGTGAGAAATTGGGGACCTACTAACTCATTGATTGACTGCGTCGGATAATTTATTTGCTCATCAGGTACGAGATGAATGAGGCCTTCTACCGATATGACTGTAATAATGATAAATGAATGAATTTGTTTAGTCTAATTGACCTGGCCGATTGTTTCCACTTTGAATTATCATCGCATCACCCACCCATCATGCTGCTTTTTCTGTGTGCAAGTGTGTGTGTTTTTGGTCATCTAGCCACTACACCACCAATTTTACAGAGCCAATAAACGCTAGAGAGACTTGGCCTAACCGTTAGGTTTGACGGGCTTTGCTGACCATTCCGTATTCCCTCTTTTCTCCCTTTTTTCCTTTCTCTCCTCAAAACCAAGGTTTTGGCTAGTTCGGCACTGACATTCGATTGTGCGCGTCCCATCGGTGGGATCTAAATTCGTCAAAAAGTGAATTTCGATACGATGCCAGGTTTGTTTTGTTTTCCTTGGAAAAAACAAACCCTCAACGTCGCTATCCTTTAAGCGGTATGCACATTGACGGCCTGTTGGGTAGCAATGCGACAGTAGCTTGACCACGATTCCCATAGTATTGCCTTACCGCCAGACGTTTCTGTGACCTCCGCTGGGTCCGACAGTCAACGAGTGCCTCATCAGGGCGAGTCACCACTGGCTTTACAGGCTTTGCCCCCCTGCAAGTCCAGAAACTGCACCTACGGGAAACCCGCCTGCGGTCCCCGAGGCCCGCGCAAGCCTAAAAAAGGGCCCAGGGGCAGAGAGTCAGAGGCCCAGGATGCTGGGCGGGGTGGGGCCCAAGCCATACACCTCGAGACAACGCACCGCATCGCACAGCGCAGAAAGGGCACACGCACACTCGTTCACTCAAATGCAGCCATAAGCCGACGACAAGTGGCAATCAGATGCCAACAACTGCAGACACTGGGCAGACATGCTTTTAATAACTGACAGCAGTCAGTCGCTGTGCTCGTAGACGTACCCCTGCTTGCCTTGCTCGATCAATGATGACTTTACAAGACTTGCGGTGCACCACACACGTATGCAAGGCAATGCCACCACCTCACCCCAACCCTTGTCCATTGCCATGCCATGCCCTGCTCGTCTTTACTTTACCTTACTTAGCTTACCCGCTGTGGACTAACCGCAGCCGTGGTAGCTTAGCTCTGGCACCACGAGGAGGTTGATGTGGATGCCTTGCTTTGATGGACTCTAACTTTGGAATATGTATTGAACCTTCTGCCAGCACATTTCCGACCTGGTCTAAACCTTTTCTCGCTTCCATTGTTATTATTTATTCAAATGTGAACCCATCCCTCTTGATTCACTCACCAACTCAAACCAACACTCATCCACACAACAACCACCACATACAACTTTCACACAATGGCCTCTTACACACATAGCCGAAGTGCGGTGAGAGCTCAACGACGAGACTCGTCATCATCCTCATCTTCACACACAATGTCAAACCGCTCAAGACCACGCCTTCTACGCTCAAGCGCAACTGAGCCTTCAATCACCGTCTCCAATGCTACTGGAAACTCATTTGCTGGTCCCGAGTCGCCACACAGAGCAACTGATCTTCTCAACCGTGTTGCCGTCTATTCTCCGTCTCCCGAGCAAGCCTCCACCCCAGCGGCAATCCCACGCCATGCTGGACCCATGTCCATCTGCCGTGATCACCACGAGCACTCTCCTTCTAGCAGCCCTGGAAGTCAATCCGCCGTCATGTCCGACTCTCCTTCTGGTATGCCTCGCACTTTGATCTCGGGTATCACCCAAACTAATTTCAATCAAGGTTACTACTTTAGCTTTCCCAGCTTTGAGGAGTGGCACCAGGACGACATCGCCAAGGACAATGATGATTGAGCGGTGGCAAAAGAGATGGTGAGGGGATCGATTATCAAGACCTCAAACCGAAAAACACACACAACAACATCACTCCAACAACAACATTCATTCACCCAACACCCGCTAAACTCATAACGAGATAGCATTCACTGGCTTTTCCCTGACGGCTCAAAGAAGAGCCAGCGACAGCGAAAGCCACTAAAAACCCCGATGGAAGCAGCAAACGCATCGCCCACCAACAACATATCAACGCCAACCTCTTACTGTATTGAGATGAGCCGAGAATGAGATTGTGGCGGGCTGAATGCGCTCTGGGACTAAGGTTTATTGTTGGGTGGATCTGGATTCACGGCGGAAAAAGGCTTCTTGGTAGAAGAGAAGCGACGAACGCTTTTGAAGCCAAGGCTATGCACGATGAATGAGGAATAGCTGCACTACACTCCCCCTCAAAAAAGGTGGAGTTGAAAGGAAACCAACAAGAGTCTGGGTGAAGCTTAAAAGCCCATTGACTACAAAAAACACAGAAACGCTTTAGATCCATCTGGACAAAGCCTACGAAAAACAGAAAAAAAAGAAGGAAATAAAATCAGGAAAAACGGAAAAACAGTCAAAAAAGAAACAGACAAATCGTGTGTATAGCATGGCAACTCATCAGTTAAATCTCATAACATATATATCCTAGAATAGTTACCAACATATAGAAAAAAAGCATATAATGACATATTCAATCTTGAAAGAGTTCTTACACAAGTGACAGAAGTGAGTGACGACGTCGTAAGCGGCGATTCTTGTTTCCGTGTAATGTCTCACAACATATTACCGACTACTAAGCGTCGATCAGATTCGTAGGTCATAACGCATAAACCGAACTTCCCTGAAACGCGCTCACTGAGTCAAAAGTGAGCGTATGTTATGCGATTTATTCAGGTGGTCGATGTGATCCAAAGCGTTCAATACCAAACACTCATCTTGACTTTAGTTGGTCACTTCGCTCGGACAATGTTTCATGATCCTTTCAATGTCACTCATTAAAGTATCTTATATTACTAGTAGCTGTCCGCTTTACGAAAGCCTCTTTTCCTCAGCCCGCTTCTGTCTGATTGCCGTACTACTGATCTTGCTAGCGAAATCCTCCGTCTTGCTGACCCCCTCCCCATTGACTTCCTCAGCATCGAGTACATCAATCTCAAACACCTCTAGTGGCTTCCAGCCCTTTTCGGTCCTGCGATCATTGATTGCCTTGCCGCCGCTGCGAGTCTCGCCAGAGACAACAATTGCATCGGCATCTTCCTCGTGAATGGGTGGGCCAAAGGGATCGCGAAGTACTATACATCGTACCTTGACTCTTCCATCACGAAGAGTGGCGATCGTCTCGTCCGGTGTAGATTGTGTTGGAGGTGACGTAGCTGTTGTGTCATACTCGAGTAGCGTAGATAGAAACGATAGAACAGCCTGAGTGCGCTCTGTCCAGGGCTGAAGCTCCTCTGCGTATTTCTTTTTGGCAAGGAGCTCGTCGCTTGATATACCGATCACAAGTGTGCATGTCTTTTCAGAGTCCCTGGGAGGAATGTTGAGAAGGATAGCACTCGTGTGAAGCAAAAGTTTGTGGCCGGGATGGAGATGGTCAAATGTGCCTCCTAGACAGACAGTGTTGAAGCCTCTTTGTAGGTCTTCGGTATTTGGCTTTTCCTCTGTTGTCAAGCTGATTCCACCCTCGATAGCGACGAGTTGGTTCTGTGCGAACGTTTGCTTCTTTTCTGCAAGCTGAAGAAATGTTGATAGCAACTCATATCCCTCCTCACAGCTAGGGTGATATACTGCATCCCATGACCTAACCTTGGTTGCAAACGTAGCCAAGTCTAACACAGCTGTGCAATTCGCCTCATACTGACCCTCAAAGTTGGGTTCATAGCGTCGTCCCTTCTCATGGTCTATGAGAATAATTCTCACATCCACACTGCCCTTTCCAGCCCCGATATCAACAGGAATATCTTCCTTTGCGCATATGACTGATGTGAGCGTGTAAAGACTGGCGAGGAGAGATTGAGCGGTTGACCATGCGATTTGCTTTGAGTTGGCTGATGAACCCGTAAGAATAGGGAGAGCAAGGCCAAAAACGAGAGTTTGGGGAGAAGATGCCGACTTGAGCTTTTGGAGGACAGATGTTAGAGGGGCGCTGTAGGCTGCCGAGAGAGTGGACGGTGATGAAGGATGAGGTGGTGAAGGTAGTAGAAGAAGTGAGGGCGCCATGATGAGGTTTGTTATTGCGGATGAGAGAAGTTGAATTGGAAATGTGATTTGAGTCGTAACTATAATAGGTATCTATAATTTGCGTTGGCCAGTAGCTAATTGTAACAAGCTCTCACTACCTCTTTTACATGCATCATATCACAAGAGAGCACACGATTAACCAACAGCAGCTGACGTAGATGGGGTACTCCTCTGAGGGCAAGTGCGGCGTTCATCTGTCGCGTAGCCACAGCACGCTGTTGGCGTTGCGGGGCCTCAGGCCCCCACTTCCTTCCCATCTTGTTGTCTGCCCCTCTCAGGGCCTCGCTAGCTTCCTCAATTGCAGCCACACAGAGTGCAATTAGTCACGTGATAGGGTCGCTCCTTCCTGCCCACAGATCTTTTTTTCAATTGCTCTTGCATCAGAAGATTGAAAACATTTCGCCTCCACCACTCTCTCACCAGTACCATCTCTCCAACGGTTCACACACAAGCCAGCAAACATGGCGGTTGGAAAGTGAGCATTACCTACCTACGACAAGCAGCGATGAATACAATGGGCTTACGCGATATTCCAGGAACAAGAGACTCTCCAAGGGCAAGAAGGGCCTCAAGAAGAAGACGGTCGACCCCTTCTCCCGAAAGGACTGGTACTCGATCAAGGTTGGTCATATCGAATTTCGACGCGCACCGATTCATCATGGCTAACTCGATCTCTTCCAGGCCCCTAACCCTTTCAACGTTCGAGAGTGAGTTGCGACTGCGAATCCGATTAACAATTTTGGTCAACTTTGTGGGACATGGCGATTAACTATTTGTAGTGTCGGCAAGACCCTGGTGAACCGAACCACCGGTCTCAAGAACGCCAACGACGCTCTCAAGGGCCGTATCCTCGAGGTCTCTCTGGCCGATCTCCAGAAGGATGAGGACCACTCATTCCGCAAGGTCCGCCTCCGTGTCGACGAGGTCCAGGGCAAGAACTGTTTGACTGCCTTCCACGGTCTCGACTTCACCTCCGACAAGCTCCGATCTCTTGTCCGCAAGTGGCAAACTCTGATTGAGGCCAACGTCACTGTCAAGACTACCGACGACTACCTCATCCGCCTCTTCGCCATCGGTTTCACCAAGCGACGAGGAAACCAGGTTAAGAAGACCACATACGCCGCCTCTTCTCAGATCCGTGCCATCCGACGCAAGATGACCGACATCATCCAGCGTGAGGCTTCAAGCTGCACTCTCACCCAGCTTACCTCCAAGCTCATTCCCGAGGTCATTGGCCGCGAGATTGAGAAGTCCACCCAGGGCATCTACCCTCTCCAGAACGTGAGTAGATATATGTCTCGAGTTGTATCCAGTTCCCCATGCTAACATACAAATCACAGGTCCACATCCGAAAGGTCAAGCTTCTCAAGGCTCCCAAGTTCGACCTTGGTGCCTTGATGGCTCTGCACGGCGAGTCAGGCACCGACGACCAGGGCCAGAAGGTTGAGCGTGAGTTCAAGGAGCGTGTCCTTGAGGAGGTTTAAAAGGATTATTTTGGCAGGTTGGCGCGGGGTAGGCAATAGGGGCCTCGCGGCGAATAAACTCATCCCTACCAATTTTTTTCGGTCGTCCAAATGGCGTAGCATCACAAAAGGGAGCTCGGGGATTTGTTCATGTTCCTTTGAATGGTAAAAACAAACGTTCAGTCACCACGCCGAATGAATTATGACATGTGACTCGTTACGACTTGGGATTTTGTGATTTGGTGCTGGTCGTGAAGGACATTATGAGATGAGAGCCGTAGAAGAAACCCACCTTGATACCCCCGTTACACAATCTTCATACCATTCCCACCGTGTCGTTGAAGCTGTATTCACAAATAGTAATTTATTATATACATCTATCTACCACACACATATCACAGGTAGGGCCAATCTGCAGAGGCGACTGAAAATATTGTCTAGAACTCGCCCCAATTAGTGGGACATGACCCATGATATCCAGTTCAATTGCATTACTCGGGCTTCTGAAGAAAATCAACCACCGCTGTAGAATATCAGTCAGTATGTGGTTCAAACCCTCAGTACATCTCACATAACTTACCTTCTCTGAACGCTTCAGGCTTTTCCGAGATGAGCCAGTGACCAG